>CAJGYO010000003.1:2244101-2480556 GCA_904845875.1 Miscanthus lutarioriparius | reverse complement strand
TGAGAGTACTTATTCTTTCATACTCAGCATGAGGCCTATGATACTTTGCAAAAATTGCAAGACATTCTTAACTCTATTCCAGTTATCTATATCTGGACTGGACTTCTGCCAAAATATTCCGGATATGTAAGCTATGTCAAGGTAAGTTCTTACTTGTACATTCATTAAGCTTCCAACAGCTAAAGCATATGGAACCATGTTCATTTGATCGATCTCATATCGGTTCCTGGAACACTGAAAGTTCTCAAATCTATTACCCTTGACTATAAGAGTAGACGTAGGTTTACTCGTATGCATACTTTATTTCTTTAGAATCTTTTCTAAGTATGCCTTTGCGATAGTCCTAATACCCCATTTTCTTCTATCTTGATGAATTTTGATTCCTAGAACCAATAAGGCTTTACCAAGATAATTCACATTAAAATTTGAGGACAAATACTTCTTCTTCTCCAATGGCAGATTAATATTACTACTAGTGAGTAGGATGTCATCTATACACAGGATGTGAAAAAAGAATTTTCCATTTTTGAACTTCGCATAAACGCTATTGTCATTCTCATTTTCTTTAAACCCAAACTTTCTTATCGTTTCATCAACTTCAAATACTACTGTCTTATGACTTGTTTTAACCCATAAATGGATTTCTACAGGCGAGATTCCATACGTTCTTTTTCTTCCATGACAAAACCTTTGGGTTGTGCCATGTAAACGTTTTCATACAAATCCCCATTGAGGAATGCCGTATGTACATCCATCTGATGTAACTCTAAATTGTAATGTGTCAATAACACCATTTTGATTCTAAAGAATTCTTGCATGAGACTGGAGAGAAAACTCTCATCGTAATCTATTCATCCTTTTTGCGTAAAGCGTTTTGCTACAAGTCATGCTTTATATCCTTCTGCATTCCCTTTGAAATCACATTTTATCTTGTAGGCCCATTTACAGCCTACTGTTTTGGCTCCATTAGAAATTTCTTCTAAGTCCCAAACAACATTGGTATTCATCGAATTCATTTTAACTTCCAAAGCTTCTTAATATTTAGACGAGTAAACGCTTCTCATAGCTTTTTCAAATGAGCTGGGATTACCCTCCATTTGAACTTGTTCACTGACATAGACTTCATAGTCATCAGAAAAAAACTAGTTTACTAATTCTTTGAGACCTTGTGGGGCCTCAGCTACTGGCACTTTCATACGAGACTGTTGTTGCTCTTCATTGCCAAGAGGCAATTGATTTTACCGGCTCCTGTATTACAGGATCCTTGTTTGCATTATTCATCTTCTTCAAAGAGCCAACAATAGGTGTTGTATAAGTTATACAACATCAACAGGTATTGAGAAATTCGTTGTTTTTAAATCACTAAAGTGGGCACGCAGTCCCGCTTCTCTTTAAGTCATAGATCTCTACATATCATGCTCCCCCAGATCATCCCATTTTCTAAAAAAGATAGTGTACCTTTAAATTTCTTGTTTGGGTTTAATCTGTTAAAATCTCATATGGCGCTTTACGCACTGCCTTTATATCTTTGAGGCTGACTACGCTATCTTCCAATCGGAACTTTAAAAGTCTAGAAATTTAGCTATTTCTCTACTTAGGGGTATCATTATTATGACCGTTGTACTCCTCCAACGGTCACGTTCATCTTAATTAATTTTTAACTCACTCTTAATGAAGAGTATCTTTCTTAATTGATCTTTATCTCACTCTTAATGAAGAGTATATTTCTTAATTGATCTTACTATTCTCCCTCTCGAAATATGGTATAAATTTTTCGCCATAATTTTGAGAACTATTTAGGAAAAGCGTGACCGAGGAGACACTTATTACTTACTTCATTCATATGATTACGTCATGCAAACAAAGTTATTTCTTGATCCGTATAGGAGCACACTTTCTTCATTCCACTTTAAGAACTCATCGAGGTCTTTTATTAACTATACTTTTGCAATTCACGCTTGCAGCTTCTTATCCTTTGATTAGTATTGACCATGATGGTGCATTTCTATTGTGCCATTGTCAATACTAGGATAGCATAAGAGCTACCCAAACTTCTCTCGCTATGCGGGATACAAAAACATATGAGTCATTACAAAACTTCTCCCGCCATGCAGGATGGACTAGCATAAGTACTATGCCAAACTTCTCCCCATGCGGGATAAATCTATATACAAACATGCATGCTTAATCCAACGTTGGTCAAATTAGACATGCATGTTACTTATTGCAATTCTTAACATAAAACATTCACTTATACTTCATTTTCTAATTAAATCTTCCCGTTGATTCCAATTTAATCAGAAAATTAGTAAACTAACAAAAAACAGTCCTGAACTGGCTTGACTCAAGCCTTTTTCTTTCACATAGCGTAGCATTGCAGCCTATTGGCATGCAGCCGAGTTATTTCGACGGTTAAAAATAAAACATACAAGATGCTTCTGCATCAATTCTATATCACCGTTGGGCAGAAAATAGAATTAATGCATAAAACTCATAAATTAACTTGGAAGACATATAACTACTCTTCAAAATTAAATTCTTCCGTTGGTTCAAATTTAATTAGAAGATAATCAACTTCATTGCAGCGACACTTGATAATAAAATACATTCTATTAGTTCAGGAGCAACTCCGGCTGTGGTGGGGCGCCTTTGGTGTCCCTGGTAAAGGAGGAGGGTTGTGTTAGACGTGGCGAGCCAATGTAAAAACTTAGCCACTTTAATAGAGATGAAACCCAAAAGAATCCTGTTGGGGCGTAACCCTCTTAGCGACGTGCCATGTCAGAACCCGGATATGGTGTTAAATAAGCAAGGGCCGGGTTGTCACCCCTGTGACACGCCATCGCATCCTTAGTGGCGCACCACATCGGCACTCGGGTGTGGTGTAAAATGAGCAAGGGTCTTCACATCTACCTCGACGGGTGCGAAGGGTAAGGAAGCTAGTCGAGCCAACTATGATCCGTTTAGGTAGCTGGAATGTAGGGTCCCTTACAGGTAAGTTAAGAGAGTTAGCGGCCACAACGGTTAGGAGGCGTGTAAATATCTTATACGTCCAAGAGACTAAATAGAAGGGGTAGAAGGCGAAGGAGGTGGACAATACCGGCTTCAAGCTCTGGTACACAGGGACAACTTTAAATAAAAATGGAGTGGGAGTTTTGATTGATAAGAGCCTCAAGGATGCTGTGGTGGAGGTGAGAAGGCAAGGGGATAGGATCATCTTAGTTAAACTTGTCATTAGTGATATGGTCTTAAATGTAATTAGTGCGTATGCCCCCAAGTAGGCCATGATGAGAGTGCTAAGCGGCTTTTCTGGGAAGACTTAGATCGCTTGGTTAGAGCCGTCCCTAGTAGCGAGAAGCTCTTTATAGGAGGTGATCTTAATGGCCATGTAGGTACATCAAGTGTAGGTTTCTAGGCGGTTCATGGGGATTTTGGATATGGTAGTAGGAACTAGGAGGGAGAGGAAGTCTTAGACTTCGCCATAGCTTTTGATCTGATGATAGCTAACACTTTCTTCCATAAGAGACAGTCCCATTTAGTGACCTTTAGTAGCGGCTAGTACTCTAGTCAAATTGACTTTGTCTTTACAAGAAGGAGGATAAACGAACATGCGTGGACTGTAAGGTGATACCTGGAGAATGTGTGGTCGCTCAACACAAGCTGGTGGTGGCTGACTTCCGCTTTCTGGTGCAAGCTCGTGGAAACAAACAAGCTAGGGTTGCTAGAACGAAGTGGTGGAAATTAGAAGGAGAGGCATCAAAGGTCTTTATGAAAAAGGTCATTTAAGAGGGCTCTTGGAATGATGAAGGTGATGCAAATAGCATGTGGGAGAAGATGGCAAAATACGTTCGGAAGGTTGCTTCAAAGGTGCTTGGAGTGACCAAAGGGAGTGGATGCAACTCAAAAGACACTTGGTGGTGGAATGAAGATGTGCAAAAGGCTATTAAGGAAAAGAAGGAGTGCTATAAGCGCTTGTATCATGATAGGTGTGCAAACAACATAGAGAAGTAGAAGGTGGCACAGAAGACTGCAAAACGAGAGGTGAGTGAGGCAAAGGGGTAGGCCTATGAGGACCTTTATCGACGTTTGAGTACGAAGAAAGGAGAGAAGGATATTTATAGGATGGCTAGGGCTCGCGATAGGAAGACAAGGGACTTCAACCAAGTCAAGTTCATAAAGGATGAGAGGGAGCAACTCTTGGTGAAGGAGGATGAGACCAGACATAGATGGCAAGAGTATTTTGATAAATTGTTCAATGGTGAGAATGAGAACACCACCGTTCAGCTGGATGACTCGTTTGATGACACTAACATGCGCTTTGTGCGGAGGATTCAAGAATCAGAGGTCAGAGAAGCCTTTAAAAGTATGAAAGGGGGCAAAACGATGGGCCCTGATGGTATCCCAATCAATGTGTAGAGATGTCTTGGGGATATAGCTATAGTATGGCTAACCAAGATGTTCAACAATATCTTTCGATCGAACAAGATGCATGAGGAGTGGAGAAGAAGCATATTGGTACCAATCTACAAGAACAAGGGAGATATCTAAATTTGTACTAATTATCGGGGAATTAAGTTGATGAGCCACACTATGAAGTTATGGGAGAGTCATCGAGCAGCGACTACGAGGAACGACGTAGATATCAATAAACCAATTTGATTTCATGCTCGAAAGGTCAACCACAGAAGCAATCCTCTTAATAAGACAGGTTATGGAGCGGTTTAGAGAGCAGAAGAAGGACCTCCACTTGGTTTTCATTGACTTAGAGAAGGCTTAGACAAGATACCAAGAAATATTATCTGGTGGTCTTTGGACAAACATAAAGTCCCATCAAAGTACGTGATCCTCATCAAGGACATGTACAACAATGTTGTGACTAGTGTTTGAACAAACGATGGTAACACATATTACTTCCCGATTAAAATTGGACTTCATCAAGGGTCAGCCTTAAGCCCGTATCCTTTGCCTTGGTAATGGATGAGGTTACAAAGAAAATACAAGGGGATATCCCTTGATGTATGTTGTTCACTAATGATGTAGTGTTAGTGAACGAAAGTCAGGCGGGAGTAAATAGAAAACTAGAGTTATGGCGGTAGACCCACTTTGACAGAGTTGTACAGGAGGAGGGAATCAAGTAGTGCCTAAGAAGGATGCCTTTCAGTATTTAGGATCAATGTTATAGAGTGTCGACGAAATATGGTCGGCAGTCTACCTAGGGGTATGCCCAAGGTAGTAGATTATCGGCAGACAGGTGCGCAAGTCCCAAACAAGGCGGTGACTTAAAGATGCAGACACGAGGTTTTATCCGAGTTCGCCGCCAAGAAGGCGTAATACCTACGTCCTGCGTCGATTTGTATTCTTTGTATGTCAATGAGAGATGATTTTAGAGGGTCCCCCCCGCCTTTATATAGTCCAGGGGGCGGGGTTCTGATCTGAAACTAATCCTAGTCGATTACAATTGCCATATGTGGCGGATAAGGATTCCTATTCTAATCGACCAGGATCCCGCTTGGTCGCCAAATCCGTCTTGATTCCTTGTGCGGGACTCGATCGGAGTTAATCGGGGCATACGTCATCTTTCGAAGGTGGACTAAACCTATCGATCCGAGCCAACCAAAGCTTAGCCGTAAGGGTATAGGGGTTAATACCCCACAGCTAGTCCCCGAGCATCATGTATTATGTTTGCGACACGCCATTTTAACCTTCTCCGACAAGCAAGGCTTGAATTCTTGACGCCTCCGACCACCGTCATCACCGGAGAAGTGGGTTGTCCGAAGAATGTATGGTGCTCTTAAGAAAAAAAAAAAAAGATTTACATCCCGAGAAGTGTGCCCACTTGTATTTACGAAAAGAAATGTAAGTGCGGATTGAAGCGTAGCATCCTCGATCATCGAGGCGTGGGGTTGAAAAACAAACACATTCACCGCAAGGTGAAGTGTGCCCACTTAGTCCCCGAGCACGGTAGTAGGTGACGAGGCACGCGCGTGGTGTGGTCTAAAAAGAATTCCCGATTAAGTTGAGAATCAATAATCGTCGTACAAGCGATACGAGATGCACGGCAGTGCATCGCACCGATGTAGTCCCGAGCTTCTTTGGAAGGCGAGGTATGAGCCTTGTAGCAAGGTCTAAAGAAAAAAGTCTCTTAAGCGTATGTGAGTACAAATCACATGTAGCCAAGGAGAGCCATTATTCAAGCGGTGGTGGGCAGGTCCCGAAAGCACGGCCGTGGTCGGAGCGATCCCGAGCACAAAAAGTGGTGCGAGAACAGTGAGTGGTGCATGGGTCCCCGAGCACATTAGTGGTGCAGGCGGTATCCAAGCACATGAGTGGTCAAAACAAATCCACGATCACTTGCGCTGCTTGTACTATTATTTTGTGTACTTTTTCTCTATTCTCCGCCAAGACCGATCGACACGTTCGGTCAAAAAAGTCAATAGGTGCAGACGTCATTGTCTTTTTTTTTTTTTTTTGCAAGCGGTTGGTTGACACTGTATTGAGGTGTGTCGGTGTGGGCCTCCTTACACCATCAACGGGGGGCGCGTGACCTTTATTAATGAAGTAAGCGCATTTATTGGCGCAGATTTCGAGGTTGTGTGAACAACCCCTCTGCGGCCAGCGTCATACGACCCCTAATATTCTCAGGCGGGAATAAACGACGGGGCTCGTTGTTTTATATAATGCAGATCCGTAAGCTACTCATACCGTTCCCCATTGTCATCCGCCGCCGCAACCTTCTTCTTCCCTCCGCCGAACCCTATTGCCCCAAAAAGCATCACCAATCCCCTCGGTCTCCTGCATCCACCCACTTAGGAAGCACGACCTAATGGCGAAGGGAGACGCCTGTAAGAAAAGCGAGGTCATGGCGAAGGAATGGTGGAAATCGCGAGCAACGAAAGCGCACCATCGAGGACCTCGTCGCCATGGGGTGCTCCACAACAAGGCACTGCGGGATGGCGTGCCGGTAGGAGAAAGCTTCCCGATCCACAACCAGTGAGATTGTGGTCTTTGAAGATTTCTTCAAAGCGGGGTTTTGGGATTCAGTGCACCCTTTCCTTGAGTGGTCTCTGCTTGTACTACGAGATTGGGATTTGCAATGCATCCCAACTCGATTCTTCTTGTCTCCACCTTCATCCATCTCTGCGAGGCTTATGGTGGCTTCCAACCCCATTTCGACCTCTTCCGCCACCTATTACATCTTGGAAGAAAGGGAGCGGTGGCTCAAGATCGCCGGTGGCGTTTACTTGAACTGCGTGTGGCATGAAGGCTCAATACACACCGCCGCCTGGAACACCTCCTTGGACGAGTGGTACAAGAAATGGTTCTACATCCGTGAAGAGCCGAACACCATCACTCTGTGCGATGTGGGGGTGATTCCAGAGAAGAAAAGCAATTTGGTCGGAGAAGCCCGAGAACTTGGAGCAGATCGCCGAATCGCTCGGGATGATCCGTGGGGAAGGCTTGATGGCCCGAAAGCGTTGTCGGCAACTTCATCATCAGAAGAATCCAAATTTACGCCGAAAAGGATTCACCCGCCACACGAGTACCAAGGAGGCGCCGATCCGGCGAGGACCGGGAAGGAGCCGCTTCGACAAGGTGGAAATCAAGGCCGAGGATTGAGAGCTATTCAACTGGCCGATCCCAATTATGTTGCATTGGGACGCCATCGAACACGCCTTCAAGTGGCTCGCCCTCCCCAAAGGTAAATGAGCGCCACCTTTTAAGCATGTAGAATCATGTCGCATCAAGAAAATAAGCATCTTTTACTTCATTTTGTGTCTCGGTGTAATGGTCGAGACCAAGGCGAGAGTGTTTGTGTCGCCTCCCCGGTGTAGAATGGCCACAAGCCTCTTGGGCTACCGCTGAGACCGGCGCCGGACCGATGGCGTTCATTGGGCGGTATTCGAGACCGTGAGAGGACGCTCGACTAGAGCCGCCGGCAAGCGTCCGGCTGCCAAGAAGCGACGTCAAGCCATCTTCCCCTCAGCCGGACGACGAAGAAGAGGATGCGGATATCCTCGGCTCGTCCCCGAAAAGAGGAGAGCGGTGGGACCGTCGAGGCGAGGTGGCTCCTCTGTGCGGCGGTGGTAAAGACCGACCATCGCAACCACGAGCATAGAGAAGGGAACACGCCGCATCATACTCCGACGCCCGTCTGGGAGGTTGCACAAACCCGATGGACCACCGCCGAGCAAGCGGAGCGAGGCGGTCGAGGAGAGGCGTTCGCCGTCACATCCTTTCGCAAGTCAAAGCTGTAAGTATCTATACTTTTTGATGTAAGCTTTGCGTCTTGCATTGAATCTTTGTTATCTTCGAATTTGTCTCGAATGTATTAGATCGGCGGCGTCACCGAAAAGCCCGACCCGCTAGTGGGTGCGGAACGTCCTTACCAACAACGGCGGGACAAATCGCTTTCGACAACACCGTGGAGGAGCCCATGGCGAGGACTCGCTTTGGGCCTCAAAGAGCGTAACGACGAGACGCCTTGGCCCCGAAAGCGAGAATACAAGTGCTCAAGCACGAACAACGATGAGGCGGATACCACGGCGCCAGGAGCTGGATCGACCGAGGGGCGCAGACGAAGTTGCGGAACATGGTTGCCGACGCGACGGCTCGTGGGAAAGCCTCAGTGAGCGTGGAGTCTGCGAATCCGGACGGTGCCGCCCCTAACGAGAAATCGAAGAGGATGAAGTGGAAGAAGTCTGGGCCGTCCCCAAGATAGGCGACAACATGTATATGTGTCGCGCTTTGAAACGACGAATGGGTCATACACGAGGAAATCCCGAGATCGAAGAGACCATAAGAGTCGAGCAGGCGCTAAGCGCCCGGTGACTGAAGTCCGGTATATTTGGCTTTAGTCGTTGACCTGTTGTGTAGTCGAACTGTATCAGCGTAACTTTGCGTGTGCAGGACTTGATGAAAGCGCAAGATACCGAAAAAGGTGCTTCGACCGGATAGAAGGAATCATGATGACCAATAAGGAGTCGACGGTGAAGTGGATCGCTCGCTGCGACGCCAACTTGAAACCGCCGACCGGAGAGAAAAGACCAAGAAGCACGAGAACCAAAGCACGGTCGGTCATTTCGAAAACAAAGAGCGGGAGAAAAGCGGTGTAAGTGTTCACCGTATCATAGCAAGTGCGGGACTTGTGTTATTTTGTTCTTGACGAAGAATATTCATGTAATGCAGGTTTAGAAGTGAAGTGACCCGCCTGTGGGGAGAAACGATCAGGCGCTTGCGAGAATGTGGTCGCTGAAGGAGGACAACGAGAAGCGGCACGCCGCCCGATCGAACTCCAAGACCACAGCCGACAGAATGAAGGACAACACGAAAGGTAAGCACTCCAGACCACCTTTCTCATTCAATTGCCCTCATGGCCTTGTCGTGTCATCACGTTTGATATCTTGTCTTTGTTTTTCGGTTTTGAAAGTCAACGCCAAGAGGCACCTTGAGGCCGCGATCAAAGAGCGTGACGACCGGAAAGCGCAATGCCTTAAGGCCACCGAGGAGCGGGACATGTGGAGCAAACGGTGCCAAGAAATGGCAACTGGCATTGTGCCCGTCCTCGACCTTATCGACCCGGCGCTCACAGAGGTAGAGCTAAGGACGCGTCAGCTCGGACTGGTCGAGAGATGCAAGCAAGCATGGGGATGGTTCCAAGACTTCGTGAAGGAGGCGGGTGAGTACACGGGTGCCCATGTGCTAAGCATGGTGCGCGCTCACTACCCTCTGATCAACCTCGAACGCTGGAGGTTGGGTACCAAGGAGATAGACCCAAACCGGGCGAAGAGCTTGGACGGCCCAGTTGGAATTGTCGTCAAAGATAATTGGCGATATTAGCTGTGGCGGAGGTGGGACATCACATGCGGGGTATGCCATCGACAAGCCATTTGGAAATGCCATCACCGCAAGCCAACCAACGAAGCCTGCGGTCTCGACCGACCAGCAATCGAAGGGCCATCCTTCACTTGACCAGCCCTAGAGTCCCCGAGACTCGGAGCAGGGTATCGAGAGGTGAGGCGATGGCGCCATGCGCCCGACCACCAAATGTAATAGGCTTAGAGTGTAGAAGGAGGACATAGTTGTGTTATTGTAAACTTGAGCCTTTTCGGGCAAGCTTGTAATAACGTGAATCAGATATCATTATAAGCTTGTTTGTTGTATACAAAACACACTTTAAGCTTGAAATTTTTGTTGGTGTAACTAAGTGGGAGCGTGTTAACGTTACATTTAGTTGTACCGTTTTGCTCGACACGTCACCCGAAAAGTTTGTGCGGCCATTTGATCGGCATGTGGTGGAGTATGAGGTACTATGACTGTGTACACACGTGACGCTTGCACAAGTCAAACAGGGGGACGCCGATTACCATAGCGTGAGAACAGATCCGTGCATGCGTGTTGGGAGGAATCGGAGATGTGGCTGCTTCAAAACCGTAGAGAAGGGTGGTGGTGAAACTTGGCTTGTACCGCTTAAGTTAGAATAATTATAAAAATTGGAGTGACACATGAGTGGTCGGAGAAATCATAGTTGCTTTAGTAAAGTAAATCGAAAATACAAGTGGAGTACATATCTCAGTGGTTAAGCATAGAAGCGTCTAAGCTTGTCGATGTGCCATGAGTTTGCACGTCCGTGCCATCTAGATGAGCTAACTCAGTAAGACGCGTTGGGCGTGTGACTTCCTTGATCATGAAGGGTCCCTCCCATGGGGTTGCGAGTTTGTGGACACCACCTGGTTCGTCTTCCACTTCGAGGACTAAGTCTCCGACCACAAAGAAACGCTCTTTAACGTTCTTGTTGTAGTACCGCATAAAGCAAAGCAAGGTATTTGGCCGTTCGACGCAAGAATCAAGCCTTTTCTCTTCTGCGCTATTGACTTCTAGCTCCGTGCTTCGTCGGCCTTGCCTTCGTCGAAGTTCTCTACCCGTCTTGATCCGAAAGCTATCTCTCGGTGGGAGGGGCGCCTCAAAGACCGTAAACCATAAAGTATGGTGAGACGCCGGTATTACGACTGAAATTTGAGTTCGGAGGCCCCGGACAACGGTGGTAACTCCTTGAGCCATCTTCCGAGAGCTTTATCGTTTTCTCTATACATCCTCTTCTTCAATGCGTCCAAGATCATCCCATTTGCCCGCTCGACACGTCCATTAGCTCTAGGGTGCGCCACCGAGACGTATTTTACAACTATGCTCCTTTCATCGCAGAAGTCCCAAAAGCGTTCGGTGAACCGAGTACCCAGATCGATAATGATCTTTGTTGAGCACGCCAAAAGCAGTGGATGACTGGTCGAGGAATGTGATGACTTTCTCTCGAGGATGCACATGCGAGGCATGTATTCTATCCACTTAGAAAACTTATCAATTAGTACGAAGACGCATGTAAATTTCCCCAGAGCTGGTTTGAAAGGCCCGATCATGTCCGATCCCGACAAGATGCGAAGGGCCAAGAGGTTGGAATCGTCTGGATCTCATGTCTTTGGTACATGGATTCTCTTGGAGAAGAACCGACAACCTTCACAATGGCGGACTAGCTTTTCTCGTGCGTCGGCCATGGCCGACGGCCAATAAAACCCGGCCGGAAAGCCTTACCGACCGGTGTTCTTGAGGGGCGTGGTTGTTGCGAGAGCGAGTGGATTTGGTCTAGGAGATGCTTGCCTTCCTCTGGGTTATACACTTCATCAAGATTTCCTCCTTAGCGTTTTTTTGCGCCACAACTTGCCATCGACGAAAGCGATCATCGCTTACTACGACGCATCAGCGTTCATTTTCATTCGATCGACATAACCGCTACCGTCTGTTAAGTACTTGATAAAGGGTGTTCTCGATCCGGCTCATGAGTGGTCGGAAGCGGCTCGGTTGTCTTGTGGCGCCGAACCGTAGCCACTAATTGCTGGTCTAAAACTTTGTCGGTTGTTGAATCTTTGTCCTCAATGGAAGGCGTGAGCAGGTCTTGGACGAATACGCCATGTGGGATTTTGCTCGGGATGATCCTAACTTTGACAACGCATCCATTTGCTCGGGTTCTTGTCCGGACCACGTGTATGTACTCGATGCCATAGAATCGCCTTCCAACTTTCTTATCGATTTGCAATATCGTCCATCTTTTCACCGGTCGTGTCCCGATCCTTGTTGAGTTGGTTGATGACCGAGCCGAATCTCCGTGAGACATAGAGACGTTTAACTCCAAGCTCAACCGCAGAATGCGAGGCCATGCAGGCATGCTTCATACTCGGCGGCATTATTAGATCTGCGGGAAATAAATCTCGAGGACGTCCGGAGCTGCTCCTTGGATGGTGATACAAAAGAACCCTCGCCCCCGCACCGTCAATGTTGAGAGAACCGTCAAGTACATCGTCCAATATTCGTCGGATCTCGGAGAGGAAAAGCGTGCTTAAGTCCATCCCACTCGACGATGAAATCAACGAGTGCCCGAGACTTTATTGTAGTACGACTTGCAAATTCAAGGAAAAGGGCATAGCTCCATTGCCCATTTGACGACGCGCCGTTCGCATCCTTATTGCGAATGATGTCCCCTAAAGGATACTCGGTCATGACCACCACACGATATCCGTCAAGTAATGTCTCAACTTTCGGGATGTTATCGGTATGGCGAGAGCGGTTTTCGAATCTGTGGGTACCGGTCTTGGATTCGTTGAGTACCTCAATCGATGAAATAAATTGGTTTGTACCTTGTAGGCGTGGCCCGACTCGTCGCGCGACCGCCATTGTAGTGGAAACCACCCGATCGGTTGCCGCAATGTAAAGTAGGAGAGTTTCGCCTTTCTGCGGGAGCGATGAAAGTACCGGAGGTGACGTGAGGTATTGTTTTAGCTGCGTAAAGGCAGCAGCTTCGCTCCAGACCACTCAAACTTCTCGGACGATTTGAGCAGTTTGAAGAACGGTAGTCCTTTTCTCCTAATCTTGATATGAAACGGCTTAGAGCAAGCCATGCATGCGGTGTGAGCCTCGGACATCCTTCACCTTTTTGGGGGCTTCATGTCTAAGACAGCTTTGACTTTCTCGGGTTAGGGCGTATGCCGTCAGAATCGACGACGTTAAGCGAGCAATATGCGGAAGGGACACCAAAGATGCACTTCTTTGGGTTTAATTTCCATTGGAACGTATTAAGGGCTGCAAAGGTGCGTTCTAGATTGTCAACAAGGGTATGTGCTTCCTTGGTTTTGACAACTACATCGTCGACGTAAGCCTCGACGAGGCCGTCTTTTATCTCGTCGTTGAGGCAGGCCTGTATAGCGCGTTGGTAGGTGGCACCGGCGTTTTTGAGCCCGAACGACATATAGTCGTGTAGCAGTAGGCGCCGAAAGGCGTGATGAAAGACGTCTTGATCTGGTCGTCCTTTTTTTGAGAGCGATCTGGTGATAACCAGAGTAGCAATCGAGAAAGGAAAGCGACTCACAACCGGCGGTTGAATCTACGACTTCGTCTATTGCGAGGTAAGCCAAAGGGTCCTTAGGGCAGTGTTTGTTGAGATCAGTGTAATCAACGCACATTCTCCATTCATTATTCTTTTTGCGTACAAGAACCGGGTTGGCTAACCATTCCGGATGATACACTTCTTTGATAAATCCGGTGCCAAAAGCCGTGTAACTTCTACCCTAATCGCCTCCTTTTTGTCGCGAAGCGAACCGTCAGAAGCTTCGCTTGATTGGTTTGGCTTTCTTTGTTGACATTTAAGGAGTGCTCAATCAAGTCCCGAGGTACACCGGGCATGTCGGAAGGTTTCCATGCGAACACGCCCACGTTGCCCCTCAAGAACCTGACGAGCGCGTCTTCCTATTTGGGATCCAGGTTGGCCCCGATGAGGGGCCGTTGTCTTTGGGATCGCCCTCGACCATTGGATCGTCTTGTGCTCCTTGGATCGATGTTCTTGCGCTGAGAGCCTCGAGCTCTGGGATCTCCAAGTGGTCGGCCGTGGTCTTTCGGCGTCGAGCATGGTCTCGCCATGCGAATAGAGAGGTCATGGGCCTCTGCTATTTTGAAGCTGTCGTCCTCGCAGGTATAAGCTGCGTATACATTGCCCCTGAGGGTTAAAACTCCTTTCTCAGTAGGCATTTTGAGCACCAGATACCTGTAATGAGGTATGGCCATGAACTTGGTGAGCGACGGTCGACCAAGAATAGCATGGTAGGTGCCGTCGAAATCAGCGACCACGAAGTTGACGTAGTCGGTGCGGAAGTGGTCCGGAGTCCCAAACTGCACAGGTAGCGTGATCTGCCCGAGAGGTGTGGAGCTCTGTCCGGGGAGAACGCCCTGTAATGCGTGCCTCGTGACGGCTTCAGTCCGCTGGGCTATTTTCGAGCGGGCAAAGGCTATTCTTGAACAGTATATCAATGGAGCTGCCGCCGTCAATCGATACTTCTGTCGAATCGAACCTTGTTGATACAAGGATCGAGGACGAGGGAAAACGCTGGCTCGGGTTGGCCCATTGGTCCTTCCTGCTGAAGTAGATTTCACGGTGAGACCACGGAGGAAGCCGCGGATCGGTGAGAAGGTTGTCGTTCTTTGCCACGTTCAAGCAGGCGCGGGCGAGCAGCTTGCGTTCTCGTTTGGTCTCGATGGACACCTTGCCGCCGATGATGGTGTGCACGCGATCAGTCGGCTTGACGTATTTATGACGAGGATCTGCATCATCGTCGTCGTTGTCCTCGTTGCGCTGTTCCCTTACGTCATTAGGCTTGTCGGAAATATCCGGAGCCTGTTGGCGCGTGTAGATAGTCTTGAGGACGCGACAATTCTCCATGGTATGGTTCGACTTGGGATGGAGCTGGCAGGGGCCCTTCAATGCTTTGGCGTAGTCGTCCTCGTAATTACGACGTCCGCCGCCTTTTTTCACCGTATTGACCTCGCCGTCGTCTTCCCGAGCACGCTTGCTCTCGTGAATCGCCACGGCGGTTGCGCCGCTGATTCGTACGTTGATCACGGTGGTATTTGGAGTCGTTCTTATTTGGTTGCGGCGGTCAAAATTGTCGTTCCGACTACGGTTGCCGATAATAATCGCATGGGCGTGGAGGGTGGTCGAGCGCGGGATCCTTGCTTCTTCTTCGACGATTATCTTTTTAGCGTCGTCGGTCGTCGCGTATTTCTTAGCGGTGGCCAAGAGCGCCGGATGGTGACTCAGGTCTTTTCCGGAGGAGCTTGTCCCTTAGGGCGTCGTGGAAGCGGAGGCCGGTGACGAAAAGCCTCGATTGCTTCGTTGTCGGAGATTGATGGGACCTTGATGCGCATCTCCAGAAACGCCGAACGTATTCAGCAGCAGATGGTTCGTCTTTCCGATCTCGGATCCGTTGCGATCGTACTTGTTGCCGGGTTGTTCACAAGTAGCGATGAAATTGTCGATGAAGGCTCGCTTAAGCTCCTCGCCAAGAGTCAAAACAATTTGCTTTAAGAAGTGACTAGCCATTGGTGACCTGCGTGACCAACGGCAAGCGGGAAGTAGTTAGACATAACGTGCTCGTCGACCATGGCTGACTGAAGACGCCTGTGATTTCGTGAGAGCATGACCCATAATTCGGGGTTTTCCTTGCGTCGTACTTCAAGTTTCTCGAGCTTGAAATTCTTGGGCCATATGACTTGGCGAAGGTGTGGAGTGAATCGCTTCAGACCGGAGGGCCGTGGGCGGTGTCATACTCCATCTGGCGATAGCTTTCATGGGATGCACGATCGTTGGCTCTCTCGGTTGATGCGAGCACGCAGATCAGATCCGTCCGCCGAGGTAATGGCGAAGATCGTTGTTGCCGCCGTCATGGCGATCCCGATAGCCATCACGACCACCGCGGTTATCACGGCGATTGTCGCGGTTATCCCGGCGGTTGTCACCTCGAAACGTCGTGGCGGATATCCTCTCGGCGACGGTTTTTTCGTCCGACCGCCGCCGCTTCCGCCTTTTGACGATCGTCCGACGGGTCGTTGTTGCGCGAGCCACGTCGGTTGAGAGGTACCGTGAGCGACTTGAGTATTGGCGGTCGTGGCTTGATTCCACCAAACGGATGGGGCCGGGCTTGATTCATCTCGGTGATGCAGGCCATAGCGCCGTCGCCGATATGCTTGTATTTCATCACGATTTGCTTGGGTTTTACGAGTGTTGGGCACCACGATTGTCGCCATGGCAGCGGCTACGTTGGCGCTTGGGGTCTTGAAGACTTGTTTGTCCCCACCGCCGAAAGCATTGTTGAGGTCGCGCGTTGGATCCTTGCGCGCCGTGCCTCCCTGGTTCCGCTTGACCGATTTGCGGCGATTAAACCGGTCAATGTTGCGTGCTTCGCGTGCGATCTTTTCTTGTTCTGTTTCGCCAAGCTCTTTGGCGGCTCGTCGTTCTTGCGACGACATGGATCAAATCCCCTCGTCTTGGCGGGAAAGATGGAAATTGGGGAAACCGGGCGTGGTCCGGTAGATCCAGATCGTATTTGACGCCTTCATCTTCGTGACGAAACTTCGGTGTGGGACAGATCGTTGGATGCGATGCCGGATGAGGAGTGGAGTCACCCTCTCGGACCGTGTGGATGACCCTTCTTGATAATCTTCAATCCGGACCATGTTGACGATGTTGCATGGCCGGACAAGATCGATGTGTAGGACATAGATCCAAACGGCGTCGTAGGTTGCACGCGCGAGTCTGAAGGCGGCGGCGCGCGCAGCCGTAGGGCTGGACACAGTGGTTCTCCGTCGGGACTTCCAGATACGCAGAGTCGGAGGCCCGCCATGAAGGTCGGGGTGGCGACGAGCGGAGCGCCCCTCAGGAGTAGATACGACCACAAGATCTGTTCCAAGCCGTGCAGGACGACTGGCCCGAGCTGGTCGGATAGATCTGTTGTGGGGAGCTGTTACCCGATCGATGGAGTCGAGCGGGTCGGTGTCGTCGATCTGCTTCCCTCCGTAGCGGGGAAGCGGATGACGGGTTGTCGGCGTGGTTGAGGGCGTGGTCGGAGCCCGATGTACCGTGGTCGGAGCCAGATCCATCGTGGTCGAGGCCGTGTTCGTCGTGGTCAGAGCCGTGTTCACCGTGGTCGGAGCCGTATTCACCGTGGTCGGAGCCGTATTCACCGTGGTCGGAACCGTAGCCGATGCAGGTGAAGTAGTCGTCGGCGCGGGTTGAATACACGCCTCGGTCATGGTGATGGAGACGTCAGGGCCGGTGGTCCAAGTGATCTGGCCGATGGTGAACGTGAGGCCGTCGGGCGTAGCCATGGAGCCGGAGATGATGACCATCTTGTTCGCTTGGAGAGCAAGACGACTTCCCTTCGGGCGCGCCACCGTCGATTTAAATATGGTCGGCAATCTACCTAGGGGTATGCCCAAGGTAGTAGATTATCGGCAGACAGGTGCGCAAGTCCCAAACAAGACGGTGACGCAAGACAGACACGAGGTTTTATCCAGGTTCGGCCGCCAAGAAGGCGTAATACCTACGTCCTGCGTCGATTTGTATTCTTTGTATGTCAATGAGAGATGATTTTAGAGGGTCCCCGCCCGCTTTATATAGTCCGGGGGGGGTTACTGAGATCTGAAACTAATCCTAGTCGATTACAATTGCCATATGTGGCGGATAAGGATTCCTATTCTAATCGACCAGATCTCGCTTGGTCGCCAAATCCGTCTTGATTCCTTGTGCGGGACTCCGATCAGGTTAACTGGGCCGCACGTCATCTTTCGGGTGGACTGAACCTATCGATCCAGGCCAACCCAAGCTTAGCCGTAAGGGTATAGGGGTTAATACCCCCACATAGAGAGATGGAGATATTGATGCGGACGTTAGCCATAGAATCAAAGCTGGGTGGATCAAGTGGCGACAAGCTTCTGGCATTCTCTGTGACAAAAGGGTACCACAAAAGCTAAAAGACAAGTTCTATAGAACGACGATTAGAGCGGCTATGTTGTATGGAGCAGAATATTGGCCTACAAAGATTCGACATGTTCAACAACTGAGTGTTGCAGAAATGCGTATATTGCGATGGATTTGCGGTCACACAAGAATGGACCGAGTTCGGAACGATGATATACATGATCGCCTATAGGTAGCACCAATTGAAGAAAAGCTTGTCCAACATCAGTTGAGGTGGTTTGACCATATCCAAAGGAGACATCTAGAGGCACCAGTGCATTGTGGAGTCCTAAGCCAAGCTAATAATATAATGAGAGATAGAGGAAGACCGAAATTGACATGGTGGGAGCAATAAAAAGATATTTGAAAGCTTAGGATATACCTAAAGATCTATGCTTGAATAGAAATGCTTGGAAAGCAGCTATTGAAGTGCCTGAACCGTGACTTGGGGCTCTTAGAGGGTTTTAACTCTAGTCTACCCCAACTTGCTTGTGACTGAAAGGCTATGTTATTGTTGTTGTTGTATTAGTTCAGGAGCATTTCTTGGTCTTTATCTACTCTCTGAAAAATTAACCACATTAGTGTAAATTTTTTTAGAGATTTAAACCTCAGACTTAAACTCATTATAATATTGTCATCATCAATGTTGGTTTAGCAAATTATGATTATGTTTATCCTCTAATTTAAATTGGAGGAGTAGTCAAATGCTTTTTAAATTAAATTCTTCCGTTGGTTCGAATTTAATTAGAAGATAATAAACATTAAACTTTGCAGCTGAAACATGGAAAAAAATTTATCTACTTTTTAGAAGTATCTCATTGTACTCATCTACTCTCTGAACAATTTATCCCGTTGGTTCAAAATTGAATAGAGATGAAAAACTAATCAAAATTCATCAAAATTCGCTTCTGAAAATAAATAAATAAACAAATTATAACCTTTACTGTGCATTCGCCCGACCCATCACGCTCTCGCGGCCATGAACCATATAGCAAAGCATTGCATGGCCCAAAGCGTCAAGGCTTTCGTGGCCTAGCGGCTTGCCGCCACGCCGTGCAGCGCCCGCTCCCCGCCGCCAGCCACAACTGGGCTGGGCGAGAATCAGCCGCCTCGCCTTAGGTGAAAAGCCGCCCGATCAACGTCGGTCGTCGACAGATCCAACGGCCAAAGCGGTGATCTCGGCGGAACAAAATCCCCAGCGGTGCCGCCCCGAACCCTAGTTCATTCGTTCTCCTCGCTCTCCTCTCCTCTTCGCGCCAGAGCGAGGCGAGAAGCGGCGGCGGCCACGGCCGTCGGCGGCGCCGATGAGGAAAAAACTCACGAGCAAATCGCTATCCACCCTCTACCTCTTTCTTTCTTTCTTCGCCCACCGCAGCCTGCTCAACTCGAAAAACAGGAAACTTCATAGCGGCGACGCGCGGTACCACTCGCGGTGGCGGCACACGCGTGCGTCCGGAGCCATGAGCTGCGCCGTCGAAGCGGCTCCCGGTGGTGCCCTATGACCCGAGGTGGAAAAAGCGCGCATGGCAAGACCACTCCCCCTTCCCGCGGCATCCAGACGACGGCCGGCGGTGGCGACAATTTGGCGATGATGGCGGCGCCACGTGTGAGAGCCTCTAGTGGTGCGCGACGCTCCCCGAGGTGGGCGCACCGCCATCGAGCGGTCGCGTGGCGGTGCCCTGAGCTTCGGCCCGTGCGTCGTCTTGGCACGACTTCCCACGTGGCGCCATCAGGAGGTCGACGGTGGTGAGACTTCTTCCCGCATGACGGCGGTACCGCCGACGGTGAGGAAAACCCAGGTAGGTCCCTCCCTTCGCCGACATTTCTTCTAGGGTTAGGGTTTCGATCCGATTCGAAAAACGAATCCCCTCCTACTTTCTTTTCACTTTTCTACCCCGATCTAGATCTACACACTAGAAAACCCGGCTCTGGTACCATTGATAGGATTTATGGGATAATCTAGGCGTAGATCAATGGGTAAGACTTAACTTAGATATAGAACTTGATGATGATGTACCTTATCTCGAGTCTCTCGATCGCATGACGTGTGATGCCATGATTTAAGTAGCAACAGAGCGGGCCCGGTCTGGTGACGGCAGCGGCGAAGGCGATGGCGCTTCCCGTTGCTTACAGCGTGCGCTTCTAGATCGGACTAGGGCTAGGATGTTGGTGGAAACTGGTGGCCGCGGTGAACCTCGTACCTTGCGCCCCGACCCCACCTTCCTCTTTATAACGATGCGCGACGGGGGCCCATTAGCCAGGAGAACAGCTGGGCGCCCCGATCAGGGCACGAATCAAGGGTCCAATTGACCATTCGGCCAACTAGTGAAAATCAATCTAACGGGTATATGACCCAGTCCGCTTTGAATCTGTCGACTGTCGAGTCGTTGAGCGGCAAATGGTCGCACTGGGAAGATAATCGTCCTGTTCGTTTGGGCTTGTTTGGCTTATAAGCCGTATTTTTTCAGCCAACGAACATGATTTTTCTCTCACATCAAATCAGCCAATAATACTTTCAGCCATAACTTATCGTACCAAATGTTTCAAACGAACAGCACGAGTGCACCTAGTAGCATTTAAGTTCTGCATTTTTCAGCTGAAAAGTGGCACTCGTTGTTGCCTGCAGGACGTGGTACCACCGGACACCGGTGATTCCTGCAGAACTTGACCATCTCTTATTATTAGAACAGAGACCTGCCGCATTCCAGTGAATTTTTTATATAATTTTGTATACATACCTATAGAGATCTTTTTTCCCCTTGCGTCGATCGAGTAAGAAAACAGATGAACCAACACAGATCGCGTGTGTGTGTGTGTGTACGGTGTACCTCCATGGTCTAGCTCTCGCGGTAGCTCCAAAAAGTTTGTGTTTGATCCATCGATCAGGATCTCCGTTATCCGTGACAGGAAGGTGCATCACATGGGTGCAGAGCGAGCTCACCGATGACGGGCTGTGTGCTGAGAGTACATGACATATGACATTTGTGTCCGACAGCCAAGCCATGCATGATGCGTGGCACTCTCCGCGTGGACCACTTCTAAAACCGAATATTGTTATCCATGGTACTACGTATTTGCTATGCATCCAAAGTGGCATGGTAAAGGCAAAAGCCGAGAGCGGCACTGTGGAGAAGTCGTCCCCGCCCACGCGTGCCTGGCTCCCTGCACTGCACTGCACTGCACACCAACGTTAAGAAAAAGCAGGGCTTTGGGCATGGGGCAGGCAGCGCACTGGTGAGCGTTGAGCGTTGAGCGCCGAGCGCGAGCGCGTGCAGGTGGCAGCGGACAAGCAACCCCCAGACACGGCAAAGGGAACACCAGCTGGGACCGAGCGAGACCTTGTGTCGGTGACAAGCTAGCACACCATGACACGCGCGGTCAGGCAGGCCGACGCGTCTTTTTCTTGTGCGCTCTCTCTCTGTGTGTAAGCCCCAGATTAAAATTTAGAAAGGAAAGAGTAGCGGGCCGAAAGGAAACCAGTACTATGTGGAATGAATGCATTGACACCACGGGCCACGGCCTGCATAGACTGTTGGCATCGGCGGACCACCCATCAGCTTGTGGAGGAGAGATCGAGTTGGGCTACAGGAATCCCTCCTCCGTTTCCTTGTGCAGACGGCCCAAGCCTGACAGCAGAAACGTCCTCGGCTCGTTGGGGAGCAGGAAGCAAATGCTCCGTAGCCTCCTTTTCGCTCTCGCTCTCACTTGTCTCCCTCGCGGCATTCCGTGCCAAATGCCAAGCCGTTGCTCGGATGCCTTGCCTGGGCAGCAGTCATAGCGCTATGATGTGTCGTGCCATCCTACCTATTATTCGCTCCTTTTCCATGACACCGGCGGCGGCCGCCTGTAACTGTACACGTGCGTTTCGTTGCGTCCATATCACGGCGACAGCAGTGCGTGCACCATCATCTGCTGGCTCACGACTCCTAGTCCGGCAGCACACGGTGATCGGTCCCGTATTCATTGCGTTTGCTTATACAGAGTAGGTGTGGCCTTTTAATTTGCGATTCGATTAAATGACGATGACGCTGGTCCATTAGAGGACCAATAGCTTTTAAGGAGTTGCCATGTAGCTGGGTCCATCAACTTCGACCAAACAAACATTGCTGTCCTAATTTCTATAGTGTATTCATAGAAATGCAATGCATGCAAGCTCCCTTTTGCTCAGTGCGTGGTCTCTCATCGATGAAGCAGCGACGACCTTTCGCTCAGCAAGCAAGTAAGTGGCAACACATCCAATAAGCACCGTACCGAACGAATCTCTGCGTTTCCAGCCGGGGCATATATTACGTACTAAACTCCGATCCGCGCGTACAGCGTTTTTGACCTCTGCGACGCCGCCGACGGACGGCCGGCGGTGCACGCACGCACGCAGGCGAACTAAAGCAGCTCCACATGCATATCGCTCTCTGCAGGTCTGTGCATGCCGACGTGGGAAAGATCGCGGATCCCGTACGACGTTTTGACCTCTGCGACGCCACGGCCGGCCCGGGGCACGCGGCGCAGACAAACTAAAGCAGCTCCACGCATCAAATATCATATCGATCTCCGGTTGTGCGCGCCGACGCGGGCAAGATGTCGTCAATCAATATTATCGCACACGACCATGCATGTGCCTTGTCGTCCTGGTATCGGACTCGATCATATATATATATATATATATATATATATATATATGGACATGCATGCGGAAGATCTTTTCAGCATGTTCGTTTGTTGGTTTTAGATAGGGCTTATCAGTCAACCAACTCATAACAAACTAGCACCAGCTGAGTTTATCAGCCCATAAACCAACCAGCGAACAGGCTGTTCATGGAAACATGGTCGCCACGACGCCACTTGATCTGCCAGTGGTGTCGTACTGGTTCCCAGCAACGAGATCAGGGACGACTGTTAGCTGGTCACTTGCCCTGCCGCGCCGCTAGCTAGCTTTTGCATGCTGCTTCGTCGCCCGGCACTCACGACCATGCATGTGCCTTGTCGTCCTGGTATCGGACTCGATCATGCATATATATACATGATATGGACATGCATGCGGAAGACATTTCATGGAAACATCGTCGCCACGACGCCACTTGATCTGCCAGTGGTGTCGTACTAGTTCCCAGCAACGAGATCAGGGACGATTGTTAGCTGGTCACTTGCCCTGCCGCTAGCTAGCTTTTGCATGCTGCTTCGTCGCCCGGCACTCAACCGTCAACTTGCAAATATTTCATGGCGACTACTACTAGCTTGACTTCTTTTCGGCCTGGGCAAGTCCAATAATACAACCAAGTATTTAGCTATTAGTCAAGTTATAAAATCTAAGCTATATATTCGCGGTCTCTTATTTATCTACAAGAAACTTTTTATTGTTACTTTTACTCATATTTTACCTTCTGATTTCCCAATCCTCCTCACATTCACTTATGTCTAGGCCCAGAATTGTATAGGCTCCCATATCCAGCTTGTTGCTTGCATGAGAGCTAAACTCATCTCTCTTATCTTCTCCACATCAGCATTTGTTTGGCTGAAAGGACGCCTCCGGTGGGTGTCCAAATAGCTAGCTGACGTCAGACGTGGAGGAGAGAGAGCATCAGAATTGTATAGGCTCCCGTGTCCAGCTTGTTGCTTGCATAAGAACTAAACTCCTCCATTTTCTCTTCTCCACATCAGCATTTGTTTGGCTGAAAAGACGCCTTCGGTGGGTGTCCAAATAGCTAGCAACGGATAAATCAATTAGCTCGCATGCTGTCCAAGGAATTAACAGGTCTGACCTACTTGTCCCCCACATTCTTTTACGAAACATGTGCATCCTTAGGGCACCCGTCAAATTAAGAATTAGATACTAGCTCTCTAGCTCTCTAGGTCAACTTCTCCAATAGTATTAGTTTTTAGCAACGGAATATAGTATGATTAGGCCTATATGACACTCTCATATATTCTTAGAATATGTGTATGAGCCTTTTTTTTTTAGAAAGAGGAATATATTAATAATATCTCAGCTTCTACATCGATCAATGCATATAGTTGTATATGTATGAGCCTAGCTCTAATCTAAAAGCTAGCTTTTCTCTCTCTCCTATTAAAATATAAAAAAAATACGTAGAGCTAGCTTACGAGAGACACCCATTGAAAGTGCTCTAAGGCCTTTTTATCTTTTTTATCTTCTCTCCCTCCACGGGATCGGAGACTATCATTGTACTTGCTGTTAGGCGGAAGACAGTAGTCACGTAGCTAGCTACAAGTAGGTTATACATATTCATGTGGTCGAGCACCATGTATATAGGACAATTTAATCTGGAAACACACTGTTAAGCTAGCACGCCATTATATTTAGTGTCGTCGTCGTATCCATCGTCCATCTTTCGGTGGTCAAATTACTCTCCTCTCGACCGCTCGGTTCCATTGCGCGTGCGTCACACTGTGATACTCCAATTACAGCACAGTACTTGTATATATATTATTGTTCGCAGACGAATTGAAAAGAAGGTCAAGATGTAGCACGTAGCAGGGCACTGGCCGTGCCCACGTGTTGCGCCGGCGGTGCGTGCAAATGGCGCCGCGAGTGGTGGATTCACACACTGGACCTAATCCAAAAGGCATCGTGTTGCTAGAGTAGCTGTCGTCGTACGCGCGCACGTACGCGGTACGCCGTAGCCCCTGCTTTTGCTGGCTTTCAAATGCACCGGGCAAAGTCGGCGACCAATGCTGTAGCCTTATCGAGCAACAAGCTTTAGTGTGCACCACCCTATTCTATAAAACCCATGCATCACCAGCTCTGCTTTGCTCATCGATCTCGGCTAGCTAGGCGCACGTACACTGCTTGCTTTAGTTTTGCTGAGGTCTGTCGTCTTTGGCGGCCGGACACTGAATTATAGGAGCAGCAGGCAGCAGTCGCTAAGGTCCGGCTCTCGAGACGATCCAATTCCAATCCAATAATGGCGGCGCGCTCGATGATGATGACATCCGCTCGCCTCGCGACGCTGGCCGTCGCCTTGGTCCTGCCGTGGCTGGAGGCCGCCGAGGGGGCGCCGTGGTTCTGGCCCCCGATCAGCGGCGACGACCCGTACTGTCTCACATGGCGCGTGATGGTGGAGGCGAACAACGCCAAGGGGTGGCGCGCGGTGCCGGCGCAGTGCGTGGGCTACGTCCGCGGGTACATGGCCTGGGGCCAGTACTACCGGGACGTGGGCGCCGTCGCGGAGGAGGCGGCCGCCTACGCCGCCCAGGTCGCGCCGCCCGCCGGTGGCGACGACGGCCGCGACGCCTGGGTGCTCGACGTCGACGACACCTGCCTGTCCAACCAGCCCTACTACCAAGTGAAGCAGTTCGGGTACGTACGATCGATCGAGGACGTGCACTGCATGCATCGATCTATGAAAGCAAGAGCAAGCAAGCTAGTTGTCGTCGTGCTGAGTGCTGACGGGTATATATATATATACGCATGCAGGGCGTATGATCCGGTGGCTTTCAGGGCGTGGGCGAGCAGGGAGATCTGCCCGGGGATACCTGCGATGCAATGGCTGTTCCAGACGCTGAGAAGCCGAGGGTTCAGGGTGTTCCTGGTGACTGGGAGGGACGAAGAGACCCTGGGCTCCTGCACCGCCGCCAATCTCGCCGCCGCCGGCTTCTCGGGGTACGACCGTCTCATCATGAGGTACGCACGCTACCGTCTCTCTTCTCTTCAATTCTTCATCGTTTGCAGAGGCGCGGCGTACCGTGGGCATTGTCGACGCAATTACACATAGCTGCTCCGGCCCAACACACCTATACATACATAGGGCCTAGTAACTTGACGTGGACGGGACCGTTTTTGCAGAGGCGCTTTGTACCGTGGGCAGAGCTCGGTGGCGTTCAAGTCGGCGGTGCGGAGGCAGCTGGTGGAGGAGCAGGGGTACCGGATCCGCGGCAACGTGGGCGACCAGTGGAGCGATCTGCAGGGCGACTGCGCAGGGGACCGCGTCTTCAAGGTGCCCAACCCCATGTACTTCGTCCCATGATCTTCCATGTCATGCATATCACCACCCGGTGCCGTGCGTGCGTGCGTGCCCCCGCCCGCGCCATGTACTCTAATGTACTTACTACTAGTAGGAGGGACTATGTCACGTAGGGTGTCGCATGAAGTACGTGTTCGGATGCTAATAAAAAAATAAATTACAGAATTCGTCAGTAATTCACGAGACGAATTTATTAAGTCTAATTAATCCGTCATTAGCACATGTTTACTGTAGCACCATATTGTCAAATCATTGACTAATTAGGCTTAAAAAAATTCGTCTCGCAAAATAGTCTCAATCTGTACATTTAGTTTCATAAATAGTCTATATTTAATACTCCATGCATGTATTCAAATATTCGATGGACGCTAGCTGCTTGGTGCTTGCAGTTCGATGTGTTTCACTTATATGCATGCAGACAAAACAAAACCGGGAAGAAAACAACCTCACCACGAAAAGGCGTTTGGATGGACGCTTCATTTCTGCCTCAGTAATCGCTCCGTAAAAAAAAAGGATGTGCTTAGCAAAAAGAAAAATGCGAGGGACGTGTGTTCCTTTTTTTTTTTTTTGTGGCCCCGTTCGCTGGTTTGAACTTTGGCTGAAACTGGTTAAAAAACACTGTTCCGGTTGAATTGTTGTGAGAGAAAAACACTGTTTCGACTGAAAAAATAAGCCGAATAAACTAAATTTAAGATAAGCGATGTGTGCGTGGATTTGGGGAACCGGCCGAGGAGTACTGTAGGGTCCGGCAGGACGATTCCTTTGTCGGGTAGCGAGCTGGGAACGAGACATGCTTATACGTGCACGTAACTATCCGTCACACGCTACTTACAGGGGAATGTGTGAAGGTTGGTGGTGAGCGCGACGTCCGTTCCGGGTGCCGGGGCTCAAGCCAATTTTTCATTCCAGTTCCAGCCTCGCCCCGTCGCTCGGTGCTTCCGCAGTTCCGCTGCCCAATCCTTGGCTTTCCTTCTCTCTCAGCTCGCCCACAGGCCACAGCGCCCCACTCGTGCGCGCACATATATCATATCCATCGATCGGTGTCTGTCAAGTGCCGCTGCCAACCCAACACCGCCCCAGCGCGCACGCATACATATATACCCGAGCGAGATGGAGATGGAGATGGAGGCGGCGGCGGTGACGGCGGCGGCGGCCCTGTGCTGCGCGCTGGCGCTCTACCTGTACCACGAGCTGTGGGTGGCGCCCGAGCGGGTGCGCGCCGCGCTGCGGGCGCAGGGCGTCGCGGGGCCGCGCCCCTCCTTCCCCTACGGCAACCTCGCCGACATGAGGCGGGCCATGACGACGGCGGCGGCGGCGGCGGCGGCTCAGAGCGGCGGCGTCGTGCACGACTACCGCCAGGCGCTGTTCCCCCACTACGAGAGGTGGAGGAAGGAGTACGGTACGTTACGATCGCAGGCGCATGCATAACGCTCGCTCGCTCGTCCGTGCATGTGTGTTGGTTGTTATTATCCCTCTAGGCGGTTAATGCTCGCGATCGAGCGGTTACTTTCAACTCACCACGGTTCGGTGCAAATTACTACTCGATCCCTTCCATTCATGCAAATTATCATAGGTCATGAACTTTCCCCAACTTCAACAAAAAAAAATATTTGGATAAAACTTTCATAGCACATGAACGACGAAACTATGCTGGTGCTGCAAATTTTGTTCGATATCGGACTTTGGGCAAAGCTAAAGTCCAGTTTGGTACAACTTCACATGGCTCGGCCCTAGCTTTGGCTCCGGTTCTTCTATGCTGCACTATAGCAAAGATGTTTTTCTTTCTCCTCCGCTTCGTGTGAAGCCACTGTTTTTGATTCACCAGCTATGGCTCCTCCACGCACTGTGGCAAAGAGCCAAAGCCATATCAAACGGGCCTAATCAGTCAAGGAGCACTTTAAGATGGAGCTAGAGAAGTAGCAAGCGTAAACCCCTAATGATTTGTTTACAAATTGCGATCAATTGTCTTAAAGTAGATTTGTTTTAATGATTTGTTTACAAGAGGACTTTGAGTGTGGAGGCAACAAAGTAATAACTAGGATGGTGCCATTATCGATCCAAATAAACTACTCTTTTCATTCTAATTAAAATAATTGCACGTCTTGCTTTCAGATATCAAAAATCTTTTTAAGTTTGACCAAATATATATAATAATATCGTAATATTTTATGTTGTTTGATAAGTACTATTAGGCCCTCTTTGGATCCTATAGTCTAAAGTTTAGCCACTAAACTCTAGACCACTCTAGCTTTTCAGGCTCCAAACAAGATATCTAAAGTGATATCTAAAGTTTAGATCATCTCACAAAATTTTAGAGAACAAAGGTGGTCTAAAGTTTTAGTTCTCAACTAAACTTTAGAACTGAGAATCCAAACAGGCCCTTAGATTAATATTGGAATATATTTTATAATAAACATACCAGGAGATGCAAAATATTGACAATGATTTGTATACATCTAGTTAAAAGTTTTGACTCATCAAAACAGGAATGTATAGCTACCTGATCTGCAGTAGCAGCATGAATGAAGAAACAATAATTGAACAGTGCGCGGTGCGAACTATTCTGTGGCTATACCATCTAGAGATAGATAGGTATATGCTTCAAGCGAAATGACAATCTGGTCCAAAACAAGTGACAACAATAATTGAGCTGCTAGCATGCGCTTTCCCTAAAACAAAATCTTCAAATGCTAATGCGCGAACAATATCGCCAGGCCGATCAGTTAATAAACTAGTTTATTTCGTGCATATGTGTCCCTTTTATCTCTTTGACCAGACCGGAGTAGTGTCATATACTCAAGGTGAGCTTTTTTTTCTTCTGAAAACCATTGAATGGTGCCTACAAAGAGAGAGAGAAATATATATATATATATCTTTTAAAAAGACAGTAAGGAAACAGTTGAATGGTAGCCAACGCTTGGCTTTCTTTTCAATCAGAATCCCATCTTTTTGGCCGTCTCTTTTTGAGCGAGACAAATGCAAATAAAATGATTCCGATCCACAGTGTGCGCAATGTTATGGAGCAAATAATATGATAATGTGTTGAGGTAGATAGCTGTTCTGTTCTGTTCATTCCCTCCGTGACCGGACAGAAGCACACAGGACAGGACACAACCCACAAATTTGCCGGATAAATAGAACTCAGTTTATCTTTATCACCAAGCGAGTGGGACTCTTTTGAGGATTCCATTGAAATGATTATTATTAGTCAATGCCTGTCATCTGATAGATAGAGATCATCATCGAGCATTGACGATGGTCCCGTTTGGATCAGCTAAACCCTTTTACAAACTCCAATCGCTAGTGAGAATCAGCTAATAGATTTTCATAAACCGGGTGGTCGAATAGTTCAAAATAGACTGTAAGTTGGATTGTTTGGATCAGGTAGTGCTTTTTTTAAGCAATCTAGCAACTTATTTCAGTTGATGCAACCAGGGCTTCAGACTCCCTGAAAGTTGAAACTACGTTGTCCAAATGGACCTACCCGGCCGCCAAATTATAAATGGTTCTAGCTCCGTTCTAAATGATTTTTCTTCTAATTTTGACCGGATTTATATAGACAAAAAATTGAAACTGAGAGGGTGCCCTCACAACTTGGCCCAGTGTTCCATGGCTGACGGTCTGCCCAATGTTTAGCTGACGGTGTTTCTGCCAGGACCCGAAGACTGACTGCAGGTTGGCCGGCCAGCAGCTCGGTGGGTTGCATCTTGCATGCACTGGAGTAGCCGTCATGGTCATGGCGGTTGGCGTGCTTGCCTCTGCGTGAACCTGAATCTTCCCGGAGCGGTTCACCTGAGATGGTACAGAGATTTGATCTGATCCATCCGGCGATCCGATCCGCCCTTCCGACGCCCACCACAAGCGACAAGGTGCTGCCTGTCCTCGGCGCCACTGGCTCTGGATGGTCCTCCTCCTCCTCCGTCCTCGTCGTCGACGACTCGACGTCTCGCGCCGGCCCAGCCGCGCAAAGTGAGTCAGAGCTTGCTGCGCCTTTGGACTGATCTGATGTCCTCTCCTCTACTTTGTCGCACTGCCAAAAAGCAGCACGTACTCCTACTTGCCGATTCCCGCACGCATCACGCGTCCATGCCTCATGCCTGAGTGGAGTACTGGAGTGGAGGAGAGTATCGTTTGGCCGGCCCGGCCGGCTCAGCTGTCAGCTCAGCTCTGCCTTTTTCGGTGTTCAGTCTGCCACGAAACCAAGTGACTGTTTAGTTTCTAAAATTTTGCAAAATTTTTCAAGATTCTCCGTCACATCGAATCTTTGAACGCATGCATGAAGCATTAAATATAAATAAAAAATAAAACTAATTACACAGTTTAGACGAAATTCACGAGACGAGTCTTTTAAGCCTAATTAGATTATGATTGAACACTAATTGCCAAATAACAACAAAAGTGCTACAATATCATTTCTCAAAAAATTTCGTCAACTAAACTAAGGCCAAAATTCCGGCCATCTCCCTGCCTGTCAACTGTCACATCAAGCACCATCGACCTATCCATGTTCATGTATCGTCTTGTGTTTCCAAGCATGCATTAGCGACCAATTAATAAGTGAGGCCAGCAACGACACATAAAATATAAGACTCATTCATCCTTTAGGTAGTGTTATAGGCAAAGGCCGGGTTCAATACCTATTCGACATCTTCTCCAACAACATGACCCAAAAGAGAATCATTTCTACAAATAAATTTTCAGAAGAGAGGATGCCTATATTTGGGTTGTGCCTGTCAGACAATCCAAAATAGATTTCTCATAGAGGTACTCCGTTGAAAACTGATTTTATGTCACTTACTATCCATTTTTTGTTTAGATTTCATATGGGTTGCTTGTTAGAGACGGTCTGAAATGACGGTGATTGCATGCTAATAACGCCTCAAGCTGCGCGCTTGATCGTGTGCGTGCAGGCCCGATCTTCACCTACTCGATCGGCAGCATGGTGTTCCTGCACGCCAGCCGGGCGGACGTGGTCCGGGACCTCGGCCTCTGCGTGTCGTCGCTGGACCTCGGCAAGAGCTCCTACATGAAGGTCACGCACCGGCCGCTCTTCGGCGACGGCATCCTCAAGTCCAGCGGCGAGGCCTGGGCGCACCAGCGGAGGCTCATCGCGCCCGAGTTCTTCCCGGACAAGGTCAAGGGCATGGTGGACCTCATGGTCGGCTCGGCCACGGCGCTGGTGGCGGCGTGGGAGGACAGGATTAGCATGATCGGCGGCCGCGGCGGTGGCGCGGAGCTGGAGCTCAAGATCGACGACGACATCAGGGCCTTCTCCGCCGACGTCATCTCCAGGACATGCTTCGGCAGCAGCTACGTCAAGGGCAAGAGGATCTTTGCGGTGATCAGGGATCTGCAGAAGGCGGTGTCCAAGCCCAACCTGCTGGCCGAGATGACCGGCCTCAGCTTCCTCCCGACGAGGACCAACAGGGAGGCGTGGAGGCTCAACAGGGTCGTAAGGGACCTGGTGCTGGACGTCGTCAGGGAGAGCGGGGACGACGACAGGAACCTGCTGAACGCGATGCTCCGCAGCGCCGCGGCGTCCGGAGGCGGCGACCGCGTGGGCGCGGCTGCGGTGGAGGAATTCGTCGTGGACAACTGCAAGAACATCTACTTCGCCGGGTACGAGACGACGGCGGTGACCGCTGCCTGGTGCATGATGCTCCTGGCGCTGCACCCGGAGTGGCAGGACCTGGTGCGCGACGAGGCGCGGCAGGCGTGCGCCGGCGCCGCGCCGGACTTCGCGTCCCTGCACAAGATGAAGCAGGTCAATTCATACGACGTACTATATATACGCCAGCACTCACTCACAGTAGCATGCACGCACGCACGCACGACTCACAGTACCCTAGCGCGCAGCTGCGACCTGCTCTTGATCTCAATCTCATCACCTGACGACCGTACGGGCGGATCGTGCTATTGCTGTTGCAGCTGACGATGGTGATCAAGGAGACGCTGCGGCTGTACCCTGCCGGCGCGGTGGTGTCGAGGCAGACGCTCCGCGACGTCACCCTCGGCGGCGTGCGCGTGCCGGCGGGCGTCAACATCTATGTTCCCGTCTCGACGGTGCATCTGGACCAGGAGCTGTGGGGCGCCGACGCGGGGGAGTTCGACCCGGGCCGGTTCGCGGACGACGCGCGGGCGCACCACCAGCGGCAGCCGCACGCGTACCTCCCCTTCGGCGCCGGCGCGCGCACCTGCCTCGGCCAGGCCTTCGCCATGGCCGAGCTCAAAGTCCTGCTGGCGCTCGTGCTGTCCAGGTTCCAGCTCACCCTGTCGCCGGCTTACGTGCACTCGCCAGCGCTCAGGCTCATCGTGGAGCCCGAGCATGGCGTGCGGCTCGTGCTCAAGAACGTGGAGCCCAGTTGCTAGCTGGCTGGGCCTCATGCCGCTGGTCGTTCTGTGGGTGGGCTGGTCGTTCGTTTCTTCCACGCTGGGCCTCCCCACTGAAACGAAAATTTCGGCCCAATAGTCAATAATCTGCTGGGTTACGCGCCGGTCACGGCGATTGCATTGTACAGATTGGACAGGCCGGCTTTTCATCTATGGTACAGTGTTTTTCTCTCATAACAAAATAGTCGGCTTATCAGCCGCATAAACCATCAATCGAACAACGTCTAGATGTTTGGGGATATTCAGGCGGTGTCGCATTCTGTCATTCGGATTGTGTTTTAAAATACACTCAGCGTGGCGCACGCATGCAAGCCCTTGCTGCAGTTTGCAATTTGCGAGCATCAGCTAAGTAAGGCACTTCCATGATACTTAGCATACTAGCATAGCATATTATGGCTTCTCTGGATCAGCACTTTCTTCTGTCTGCTTAAAGTACCTGTAATCAGGGATGATAAGAATAAATGTTGCAGCTGAGAGCCAAGTTTAGGTGAAGACCGTGTGGTCATAATGGCATGATCTGGACTCTAGATAGTATATAGTACAAAAACAACGTTCCTAATTCATGGGGAAATGATAGCGACTTCTGAGCTAGACAACCAAGGCCAGAAGGGTTTTCCTATTCGTTTCTGATAAATGACTCTGCAAATCCTGTCTGCAGTATCGGTGAAACATGAAACTTCAGTAAACGTTCAGATCCTCGATCCTCCACGGGCTTCCTGACGAGCCAGTGTTGCAAAAGCTTTTTGGAACATTTGATTGAACAAGGAAACACGCTAATAAGCTTCTGCCCAAACTGATCAGACTTCCACGGTTCCACCACAGACTTCTTCCATCACTTGTCCATTCAGTACACAGCTTTCTTACATTATTCAGAGTCGGAACTGGGACAACTCGGATTTTCCAAAGACCCAAGATTCGTCGCCAGTCCATATCCAAGCAACGCATAAAGTTGGCGTCAAAGACTGTATATGTATGCTTCCACAGATCCAGTCCTTGAAATTCTGAAGAAAAATGCTTTGCTGATCCCAATCCGCCGATACCTGACATAGTAGCTACATGAACTCCATGCTGAAGGTTGTCAGTGGCCATGTCGTCGCCTAATCACGTTGGGTACGAATAAGTCTACTATGGCGATAGGTGCCCCCATTCATCTCAAAGCACTTTCAGAGCTGAAAAAGGTTCACCAGTTGTTGCTTAAAGATGGGAGCTAGGAGAGGCCAAACTGAACAAATACTGGACGACCTTCAGGAAAAGGTAAACTAACAATTACAAACTCGATCAGGTTTCCTGGTGTTCGGCAGAGATTCGTTAAGAAAAACAATAATTTTTGCGTGGACAGAAGTTAGAAAGAAACTCATAATTGAGAGACATCGATCCCAGCGCGTAGTTGTCGTGATCGTTGATCAGTAGTCTGAGACGATCGATTGGATAGCGACTGAAATCTGTCCACACTGATGAGTATGAGATTGCCCAAACTGAGCGTTTCACGTGAAAATCTGGCAATTCGCTGTATCAATCATGCCTGATGTGCTACCAGAGCTAAACGAAACAAGAAGCCTGCGCCGGTTCTAGATTCTGGACAACGACGGCACTATGGCGAGAAAAAAAAAAGTTTTGGTCTCTCCATGGAAGTGAGAGATATCCTTAGGGTGCAGTAGTACATCCAACGATGTCCAAACTCCAAACCCATTCATCACTGAATAAGTGGAAATGAGAAGATATGACAGTCTTTTTCGTGATCAGTGCGTTTTTAAAATGAACGATGATTGATGAATGATCTTTTATCCGATGAAAAACTTGTGAATGCCCTTTTTTAAAAAAAGAAACTTGTGAATGCCCTTTTTTTAAAAAAAAAACTTGTGAATGCCGGATTATCCAACATGTTCATTTTTTTAAAATTTTGGTTGGTCTAGTATGTTTATTTTCAACAAACCATCACTTTGCGTTTTGGGTGTAAATTTTGACCTTTGACTTTTGATTTTGATGATATAAAAAGATCGTGAAGATCTCTACATGACTATATACATATATCCATCCCATTTTATGACATTAAAATTCACGGGGAAAGTCCAATTCGTCATTACTCTTTGTTCTGAATTCGGTGACTTCACTCCTCGTTTCTAACCTTGCACATTCTTAGCAAACATCACCTTGGTGGTTTTGGTGATGAGCATTTCAGCATTTACCATACACTAACCAACTGAATTAAGAAGATATGAAGATGAAAGCATCTTGGACTAAATTTAGCTATCCAAGTTGATACACATGTCCCATTTGAAATCATTTTCATAGTATAAAATGCCAACCAGTTGCCGGAGAGCTTATAAAGAAAGGAGACCATAACCATACTGAAAAATGACCGGACGGATGACCTCAAGAAAAGGACGTCAGTCAACAATTATGAACTCTACCCAGTTGCCCGGTGGCCGATAAAGATTCGTTTAAGAAGAAAGAACATCTTTGCTTTTGCACGCGATTCAGACACATCCCACATCCCAGCGCGTAGCTGTCGTGGTCACCATCAGTCTCAGTCGATACAATACAAAGACGAGGACAGAGATATATGGAGTTATGGACACACGTTTTCCGGAGCGTCCTCGCATGTGGCCGCTCTGTGCTCTAGCTTCTTAGTAATTCACTCGTTTCCTCAGCAGCCCAAGCACGGGCAGAAATGCGACGAAATTGCCTTGCATATGTTGCTGGACCATCGGCCATCATATCGGCGGCAGCACATCACGTGAAAAAACTGTCGATCGATCTGCTGTAGTAGTACCAATTACGTACGCCTGTGTTGCCAGCTGCCTGATTCAGGAACAAGAAGCATTCGCAGCGATGGCAGTCAGCGTGGGCGTGGCCATGGATTGGAAAGACGCTTTGATCTGGTCTCTCGGCGAGACAAAGATGCCTCCTCACCTAACCCTGGCCAGCTTGCGGCAGATGCTTGCTGGACCGGGCCTAGCTGCGACGAAACGCAGTACAAACAAGCTGAACAGTGGCTTCGATTTGATTCGCGCGTTCGTCTGCATGCAATAATGCATCATGCATGGAAGTTTAACGGTAGTATATGTTTGGTTTGGTAGGCGATCAATTTCCCGGTAGGGTAGAGAGGGACGACGAAGCACACGGGCATTTCGGTCCGCGTCCCCCGGACGCGCTCCTCCCTCCCCTTGCTGGTCCCTGCTATAAACAGCCAGCGCTGTCCTCGAGCTCCTCCCGAAATAAAAGAAGCGATTTTGACACCACACAAATTAAAGGAGAGAAGACAACGCAGGGCAGCCACCAGCCAGAGCGCGGCTCCGCTGAAGCACACCAGCAGGGGCGAGCGAGAGAATCTGTACGCCGAGGTCAACCTCGAGCTTGAAGGATGGACACGAACCAGGGCGTGGTGGCGGTGGTGAAGCCGGCGCTGGCGAAGGGGACGCCGTCGGCGTCGTTCCGGCTCCGCAACGGGAGCCTGAACGCGGTGCGCCTCCGCCGCGTGTTCGACCTGTTCGACCGCAACGGGGACGGCGAGATCACGGTGGACGAGCTGGCGCAGGCGCTGGACGCGCTGGGCCTGGACGCCGACCGCGCCGGCCTAGCCGACACCGTCGGCGCCTACGTGCCCAACGGCGCCGCGGGCCTCCGCTTCGAGGACTTCGACAAGCTCCACCGCGCGCTCGGGGACGCCTTCTTCGGCGCGCTCGCGGACCAGCAGGACGACGCCGCCAGCGCCGGGGCGGACGGCGGCAAGGGCGGCGAGGAGGACGAGCAGGAGATGCGGGAGGCGTTCAAGGTCTTCGACGTCGACGGCGACGGCTTCATCTCCGCCGCCGAGCTGCAGGAGGTGCTCAAGAAGCTGGGACTCCCCGAGGCCAGCAGCATGGCCAACGTCCGGGAGATGATCTGCAACGTCGACCGCGACAGCGACGGCCGCGTCGACTTCGGCGAGTTCAAGTGCATGATGCAGGGGATCACCGTCTGGGGCGCCTGATCATCCATCTAAGTGTGTCAAGGCAGGGCAAATTAACCCAAGCTCCTGAAAACGGATCGGACATGGTGAAGATCGAGATGGCGATATGGGTAGTAGGTTAATTTCCTAATTAATTGTTCTTCCAGACTCCGTGTTTCGCCGAGACAGTGCTGCGACCGCGACCTTATTCTTGTCTTAGTAGTTGGCCTCATCCTTGTCTTGTGGCCTTGATGCGTCTCTAATTGTCTAGTTGTTGTGTGTGCTGGTGTTTTAATCTTGTTGTCCTTCACTGGTCTAGTGGTGGTGAGAATGCCCTCTCCTGTGTGTCTGACTGTCACGTAACCATGGCATGCCATGGCATTGCTGAAAATTAGGCCTTTGCCAGTTGATGAAAATGTACTTATCAAACGCGGTTATTCTGATTAGTGTCTTGGGTTGATACTCGTGTCAGTTATTCCGCGATGTGATTGGGCTAAATGCCTAATCAGCTCCCGAGGTTCATGCATGCTCTGTTTTTTAATTAGTACCTTCTGGCACAATGTGAGCCGACGATGATTTTTTAGGTTTGTTATGCATCAAAGCCTCTATCAATTCATTACGCAACAATTCTTTTTCTTTTGATAGATCCGCATATGGAGAATCTCTTTGAGCCGGCTTGTGAACATCAACCTACACATTAGTGTCTTCCTTGGCGGTACCGTCCTTCAACTGTAAGCCCATTGCATCCTTCCATTCGTCCTTTGCAGTGTATTTCATCGTGCTCTTGTCCACCTTATACTCTGCATATGGCTTGTGTCACCACGGTCGGCTACTTGAGCACTGTATATTGCAAAAACAAGGGTGCCATATGTAATACAATTTTTTATGAGTGTAACCTCCAAGTGCAAGGAGCTCAAAAAAAATCATTGTTTTACAAAGCACAAGCTTTGCCTCATAGTGTGCCTGATCGCCCCGATCACCGTACTCTTTGTGCTCCATATTGGTTGTACCTATATCATCATCTGCAGAACCCTTTAGTTCTAACATCTCCATATCATAGTTTGCCTCCACACCAAGTGGCTCATCCCTATCATTACTTTGTCCGATGGGGACATGTTCTTCAATTCTATGGTTTCCTGCACATAGTAAACGGAGATAACATAAAATTGTATTATCTCTTGTGTCGCCCCTTTTAGATTAATGTCGTTTCCTATTGGTATTAATCTTTTGTATTACAAATATTGGAATAATACTTTTCCTCTTTCAGCCTGTTCGGTAGGTCGTAAACGATCGTGGATTATTTACTGCTGGCTGGTTTGGTGTGAAAGAAAAATATTGTTCCAGCTTATAATCCATGATCGTATACGAGCAAGCGAACAGGCTGTGTAGGGAGAACTATCATTCCTACAATGAAGTTTCACGATGCATTTATTTCAAACAGATGCTCGTGAATTCTGAAATACGATGCTCAAGTACAGCCGATCGAAAATTTTCATGTCTTGTTTATGCATGGTCCTTTTTTCATTTTTATGATGCAACTTATCATTTCCCCATCGTTAGTTGGACACGTTTGTTTTAGTGTATACATAAGAATTGGCCTTAACTATCTAGTACCAACTATGATGGGTATGTTTGTATTGTGTACTGGAACATCAGGCGCGCTTTGCGCGCCCTGCCATGACTTTAATTACAAATATTAATATCCACCGCAATCAAGAGTTAAAGACATATATAACCTCATAAAGGCCCAAGGAGATGATATCATTAAGATCTAAAAACAGACACATGAATGAACTGGTATAGTTAAGAGCTCGTCATATTTCCTTATCTAAAAACGGACACATGAATGGACTGATATAGATAAAATCCGTCATATTTCATTATCAAGATTTAAAATCAGCATAGCAAATTATGTACAGAGAACCCAACCATCCGATAGCAAATTAAGAATTTAAGATCTCAAAATAAGCACAAGTAGCTCAAGCACAGCGCTGAACCGGGGCTAACACAAAACAGCAGGAACCTCAACACAAACATTTAAAAATTGCCAACGTATACAAATCAAGCTAGCCACCATACTTGGTATCAATTAAGATTACAGGATTCAAATGCATTTATTTCATGCTCTTACTGTGTTCACAAGGATACCACGCGTAGAAATGTGGCTGAAATCCACATTCACCTAAAACATGTAATAACTATGAATCCTGCATCTGGCATCATGCATCAATGACTTGGGAAAACGTCCAGATCATCTAGAGCTCCTTGGTTGTGCAAACACCCACTTGGAAATTATTCTAAAGTGCTCATAAAATGAATTTTGACAATTACATTACATAGTGTTCATCCGAAGTCTTAGTGGTTGATCACCAAAAATGTCTATCTGCTTACAATTTTCATTTCTCCTTCGTGCTGCATGCCTTAACTTCACCAAGAATAAGATTAAGAAGCAATTAGGCTTCTAGTTCAGACAAAAATGTGTCAACCAGATTTAAGGAGTGGATAAGCAAAAAGTTGATATCCCGTCTATAAGGACCTAGGAAAAAAACATCACCGGAGAAACTATGTTAAATGCTTGGTGCAAAGGATTGTGTCACTTGTGGAAGAATATATATAAAACCTGGATAAATCACTTGTTCACGCCAAACTGGCTACAATGCCCAAGTCAATGCAGCAATGCAATATACTGCTCTAAAAAGCAAACTTTTCAGTTGTTGGAAATAATATGACCAGTGCATCACGTCAAACATCTCTCCACAGCACTAATGACAATTATCATGTAATACCATCGGTGTAAATAGTATAGAATTGCTTAAAGACCACTTCAGGAAATGGATGTATTTAACTGTAAGAGCAGGACATGCACGTGAATTCAGAAGGCATAAATAAATAAGGAATTCATTTCCATCTTTGACAAATTCAATGGGCATGTGGAAAAGATGTGGTCACCTCTACTTATCTAAATGGATGGAAAGGGATACTGAAATAAGAGTATTTGAGGTCACGACCTGCTTTGGTTAATCATGTAAAATCAAAGCATACAATGCTGAGTGTGCGGTCCTTTAATCACTGTGCTCATCACATTATTTTTTAGTGACTATATGAACCAAATCTATGAACAAATATAAAACGATATAGGTGATCACAATAAATTTAGTAAAAAAAAGACAGCATGTCATAACTGAACATCCTTAAAAATGATCTTTCGGGTAACATAGGTGATGAAGGTACATATATTGTCTGATCAGAACTCAGATACACTCTGAACTAAAATTCATCAAATTAGATCAAGTGTAAGTCTTACCATTTGCCTGTCCGATACTCATAGTGATCTTGCTCTCTCAACCATGCAGACAACCTATCAATCATCGGTGAGGAATGTAAGTATGTAACTTGTTATCCATAGTAGTAGAGTAAACTACAGTAATATTTCACTGAATAAAAGGTGGCATTATGAAAGGAAAAAATAGCTAGCAGACATATATCATCAGTAACTACACACAGTAGCTTCTCATGAAGCAAACTGCAGACCCATTTCTTACTAATGACTTAGATGGACATGCTCGACAATAATCTAGAGAGTATGGCCTCACCCGGTAAACAATACAAGGCGCAAAAACATCTTGAACCGTTACTGCCAATAAATAATACCAATGCTCCTAGAAGAACGCAATGCACATAGAAATCCACAGGGCTCCTGGATGGAACTGAATTGTTCTGTGTGGCTCTTGGAGACAGCAAAGGGAAATGGGCAGAAACAAGCCTCACTACGGATAGCAGAACCAAAGCACGGGGGAGGGGGTGCACCTATGCAGCACCAACATCGCAGGAGAGCAGGAAGACAGAGGATGCCTTCGGCTCGAGATGGACGCCCCGCCCCTCAAGGACCTGAACCCACACGCCGACGTGGGGATCCACACAGATAAGGCATCCTCGCTACGAAGCGACCAGGGATCTGGCCAGCCCCTCCAATTCAGCCACAAGAAATATGAGGAGGAAAGCTTACATCGAATCATAGGAGGCCTCCTAGAACTTGCCAACCGGTTCCGCCAGATCTACGTGCTGCCGAATCTCGCGCGGCTCCACGTGCTCCCCCATGCTGCCGAGGCCACACGGCTTCCCTTGCTCGAGCGATGATGACGCTCTTGCCGGCATGGAGGCTGCATGGGAAAGGGCTAGCGCCTCCTCTTCCATCGACCATGCCATTCGTGGGAGTAGGTGAGGTCCGTCCGATCTGCGCCACCGGATCTCGCGTCGCTCAACGCACTCCCCCATGCCGCAGAGGACACGCAGCTTCCATGCTTGAGCAACGGTAGTATGGAGGCTGCGCGGGGAGGAGAGGGCAGGGCCAGGGAGGGCCGGAGGTGCGATGGTGGCGGCGGCGGCTGGGGAGGAGAGAAAGGAGAGAGAGGATGAAGCAAACCGGTCTAGGGCATTGGTCGGGTAGCAGATAGCCGACGGGTATAGGAATGGGCAAGAATCTATACTCGAGACAGTTAATGGGGACAGGGACGGGAACGGGATGAATTGTGCGTAGCGGGAAAGGGAATATTCCGGTGATACGCGACGGATACATCCCGTTGCCATCTTTAGGTGGACCGTGGGTTGATTCTGAGAAATTGGAGGGTCTTTTTGCAAACCAGGTCGCGGCACATGTTAGCACATAGATGAGCCACCAATGTCTCAAATTCTCTGGTGGGAAGAGAGTAGAGTGGATTTTAATCATGCCAAAATCTTAACTCATTTGTGTCGGTCTTCAAATGAATATGTTGCCGGCACAGAGACCTTGAAGAGTATTTAAAAGCAGTAGTGATCGAGAGAAAGAATGAATCGAACCATACTTTTCCATTGATCGATCTCACAATTTATACAGGTTGAAGCGACGCCACGGGAGTTGTCAGACGCCCGTTCGGGGACGCGGATACGCGGCTTCCCAACGGGTAGCGATCCCGGTGATGTCGGTTCCGAAAGATGGAGTAGTCCGTACGAAACTACAGTGATTACAGGGAGAGATTACACTGATGGTTGGATTTAGATCTAAGGCTAAGGTTGATCCATGTCACTAATCTGGTTGGATGGGATCTCTGTAATCCTATTGGTTCTTCTCCTTGATGAACGGATTGCTTCGTAACACTCCCCTGATCGCATCTAGTCTTGAGATCAAATAATATCTTCAGGGCCTCTAAAAACCTTGTAGGAAAAATATGAGGTGCTATATTGTTGATATATCATTAAACTCCTCAAAAACCCAGTGGGAAAAATCAGGAGAAATGATATGACATATTTTTAGATTATTGTCCATTGTAAACTTATACGGAAAAAACTTTATAAGAAAAATCCATAATTTAGTTTAGAACAATATAATGGTCTATGGGCCATGTCCTCCTCCAAAACCACGTGGAAAATATGAGGAAGAAAATGCCTTTGATATTCCCCTTAAAAACCTCTTGTGAGGAAAATAGGAAATATGACATATTATATATTAGATATTGCCTCATAAAAACCTTTTATGAGAAAGTTTTTGTAAAAACTCATAATAGGAAAAGAGTGCAATATAATATTTAACACAAATGATTATTTTCAGAGATTATCTCCCCGAAACTTGCAAGTCTTTAAGTCGCCGTAGCATACCAATACTATGAACAAAATTTTGGAACATGGGACACGGTAATGACTTAGTGAATAAATCTGCAAGATTATCACAAGACTTTGTTTGCAAGATTTTATTTCTCCATTCTTTTGTAATTCATGAGGATAAAATAATTTGGGAGAAATATGTTTAGTTATATTGCTTTTGATATAACCTGTTTCCATTTGTGTAATACAAGCAAAGCATTATCTTCATAGATAATTATGGGTGATTCAATGGGACCAATCCCACTAGATTGTCAGATGTGATTAATCATTCTCATGAGCCATACACACTCCCGTGATGCTTCATATAGTGCAACAATTTCACAATGATTTGTGGAAGTTGTTACTAAAGTCTGTTTAGATGACTTCCATGATATTGTTGTTCCTCCATATAGGAATACAAAGCCATGCAGGATAGGCCATTATAGAGATCAGATAAATAGCCAAAGATCGCAGTATCCAATTACAGCTTGGATCTTGGTTTCTTTGGAAAAATAATCCAAGATCTTTGGTGCCATTGAGATATCGCAAGATTTGTTTGGCTCCCATCCAATGACGTTTAGTTGGAGTAGCACTATATCTAGCGAAGAAATTTATCGCAAATGCAATGTCGAGGTCTAGTTTGATTTGCAAGATACATTAGTGCTCCAATGACATCGAGATATGGGACCTCGGGCCCCGATACCTCTTCATCTTCGTTCTTTGGTCTAAATGGATCTTTCTCCATGTCTAGAGTCCGAATAACCATGGGAGTTTTGGATGGATATGATTTATGCATATTAAATTTCTCTAGTGTTTTTTCGGATATAGGTGATTGATGCACTAATATTCCTGAGTGAAGGTGCTCGATTTGTAAACCCAAGCAAAATTTAGTTTGACCTAAATCCTTCATCTCAAATTCCGTCTTTAAGAGATTGCGTGCTTCATTGATATCATGTGGGTTGCCAATGATATTTAAATCATCCACATATACGGATATAATACAGAACCCTGTTTGGGATTTCTTTATGAAGACACATGGGCAATCATCGTTATTGGTGTATCCCTTTTGTAATAGGAATTCACTCAGTCGGTTGTACCACATCCGTCCTGACTGTTTTAAGCCATATAGTGACTTATTAAGTTTCACACAATATGTGGCGCGACTTGCTTTAGGATTCGGAATAGGAATTCCATCGGGAACCTTCATGTAAATGTCCGAATCAAGTGACCCATATAAATATGCTGTCACTACATCCATCAACTGCATAGATAGATGATTTTGAACTGCCAATGATATTAAATATCGGAAAGTTATTCCACTCATAACTGGAGAGTATGTTTCATTGAAATCAATGCCAGGTCTCTGCGTGAACCCTTGTGCTACAAGTCTCGCTTTGTATCTCACCACCTCATTATTTTCATTCCGTTTTCGGACGAAAACCCATTTAAATCCCATTGGGAAGATTTGTGAAGGTGTAGGTATTATTGATGAGAATACCTTTCTTTTTTGTGAGCGAGGCTAACTCGCTGCTTGAATTGCTTCTTTCCATTTGTTCCGGTCGAGCTTTTTTTTTGCACTCGCCATGGTCTTGGGATCCGGATCGGTTTGGATAATTTCGCAATTGTTTTGGCAAAGTATATGTCGACAATTGTAGTCTTTCGGTCATATGATTCTCCGAGAATCAATGTAGTTTATGGAAATTTCTTGTACCCCTCGTGACGGTTCGTTATTTCCCAATACGATAAGCGTCGGGGTGTTCGATGTCCCAACATCGTGTATTGAGTGCATTGTTGATGTGGGATGTGAATTTTGTTTATTCACTTGGTGTCTCACAACTTGTTGTTGTGTCACATTTCTTGATTTAGAATTTTTGTTATCCTGTTTCCTTTGGCGTTTAGGAGCCACATCCCGATTGATAGTTTTACTTCTCCCCTCTTACCTAGAACCGGTTTCAAGGTGGGAGTTGAATAGTTTTATTTGGTACCTCTATTCTTTTCGTGCACATTCCTAGCGGGATGATAGGATTTAGTGACACCTTTATAATCGAAGAATGCGTCTCAAGCGATTATTTGCTATGTTTTGCAAATTTATGATTTTCTCGAACTTGAAGTTCGATTCTTGTGTACGTGGATCATGAGTGGAGATGTCTTGTGCATCCCAATTTATTTCGGGCATTGATTTTGGTACTTGTAATCTCCCCTAATGCCGGAAATGATCCTCATTGAAGATCTGAACAACGTGTCGGGTCGTGAATAGGTCCCCTGTAAGGGGGCTCAGTGTATTTAATGATCGACGGAGATTGATACCCGACATAGATCCCTAATTTGTTGTGTGGACCCATAGATGTACTCTTTGGTGGTGAAATCGGTACATATATATATAAGAACCGTATTTCGCAGATGGGAAATACTTGGATTTCCACGTACTAATTGTAGTGGGGAAGCAAGATGATATGCGGTTGGTCGCAATTAATTGTAGTAAGTCAAGCTGCGTGTAAGATCGCATGACCCCAACATGAAGTCGGTAGATTACAATTCTGCAATAGTGGTCTTGCTATTAGCTTAACTCTTTTGATAAGAGCTTCTGCTAAACCGTTTTGAGTATGGACATATGGAATCGAGTCTTTGAATTTGAATTCCTAGAGCCATGCAATAGTCATTGAAAGCTTTTGAGGAAAATTTTAAAGATTGTCCATTCTAATAGATTTTATCGATGTTCAGGATGATTTGCTCTAAGTCTAATAACTTGAGCTATTATTTTGGCAAAAGCATGGTTGCGTGTGGATAATAAGCACACGTGATTCCATGTAGATGCATCTATTAGAACCATGAAATATTTGAATGACCCGGATGATGGAGTAATAGGACCACAAATATCTCCTTGAATTCTTTCAAGAAATTTAAGTGGTTCAGCTTTGATCTTAAGATAAGATGGTCTTAAAATCAATTTCCAGCTTGCACATGCGGTGCATGTAAAATCGAAGATTCTCGGGAACTTAGAATTAGCTAAGTTGTGACCATGGGAATTGTTTATAATTTTTCGCATCATCCCTATGCCGGGGTGACCAAGACGATCATACCAAGTTTGGAATGCATTAACATTCGAAAAAATTATTTTATAGGCAACATGTGGTACGGGTCCGATGTATGTATAATATATTCCAGATGGTAAAGAGGGAATTTTCTCAAGAAGTTGTTTGCCATGTTCGGTATCTTTAATTAAGAGGAGAAATTCTCTTTATGTTCTTCATGTGTTTCCACGTGAAATCCGTTTTTACAGATATCTCTATAGCTAAGTAAGGTACGAGTTGAATCGGGATACAATAATGCATCCTCAATTGTTATTTGAGTACCCATGGGGAGCGTAATAGTAGCTAAACCGAGCCTACTATCGTCGTGATCGCGTCCAATGATTGTTATGACATTTCCTTGTCTCTTAGTTAGAGTTAGGAAATATTTGGTGTTCCTTAGTATAGAATTTGTAGTACCACTATCTACAAGGCACATTTCCTCCTCCATTGGATTTGTCCCAGAGAAATCTTGATATATGAAAGAGAATTAGAAAATCGAGAATGACATATATATATAATTATACATACTTTATTGATTTTCGATTGTGCTTGGTACATATATGTGCTATATATAGGATATAGCAAACAAGCCACAAATATTTACAAGACTGCTATATTTAGCAATAATTTACAACACTTTGTCGGGACATAATGAGTACATAGTACTAATTAGGGACCATGGGAGTCTAATTGAGATCTCCAAACATGTCAGTAGAGGCAAACTCTACAAGCATCTTGTCCGTGTCCATTAAGTCGTCTTCTTCCGCAGTGGTGGAGTCTTGTGGTTGCTCGGTGTATTGGGGACACTTTTGGAGCAACTAGCTTTCGCCATGTTAATGTCATTAGTGAAGTTGTACGGAGCAACATCTTGCATCGTAACATCATTCTGGAAGTTGAAATGAGCTTCGTACTTGCGTCCTTGATTTGGGCGATCACGACCAACGGACTTTAAGTACAAGTCAACCAAGTGACGGGGGGTACGACATTTCTTAGTGATGTGGCTGTAACAACCACATTTTTGACAAAGTTGGGATTTGTCAAAATTCTTTTTAGGAATGTCCTTACCCTTGTTAAAATCATGCGCGTTTTTGCTCTCTTTTGCGCTTGTTATTGTTACCTTGTCCTTTACCTTTACCTTTGTTTTTGAATTTCCTGAATGGTTTCCTGTTGGCACCATCCTGTTTGTTTGTGTTCTGAGTGGTTGTGTGTACTTTAGGTAATGGGGCAGCACCCAATGGGCGTTTATTTGAGTTCCAAAGAAGGATCTCATTATGCCGTTCTACCTGAAGTAGAGTATTAATTAACTCAGAATAAACTTGGAAATTTCGCTCACGGTATTGTTGGTGAAGGATTCTATCTGCAGGCATCATAGTAGACAAAGTCTTCTCTATTTTGTCCGCATCAGAAGGCTCTTTCTCACAAAATTTGAGTTTTGCACAAAGTTTGTGAATTGCATGATTGTATTCTCCAACAGTCTTAAAATCCTGTAGATGGAGATGGTTCCATTCATGCAAAGCTTCAGGTAAGACAATTGCCTTTTTCTTTGTTCATAGCGTTGTTTGAGAGCATTCCACAAAGTGCGTGGATCTTCTTCCATCAAATATTCAGACTTGAGGTCTGGATGTATATGAGCCCTTATGATGTATAAGGCACTATATTTAGTTTTTCATCATCGGTGCCAAGTACCCTCTTTTGGTGGAAGAATGGCATGATAAAATCCCGTAAAGAGAGGCTAACTTTGAGATCCATTGACCATGTTGGAAAATTATGTCCATCAAGTGCGAGTTGGTCAAATTCTTTGTCTTTTAATTTGCCAACAACTTCGGACATTTTGCCTACATTTGTATAAATGTTTTAATGTAAGGCAATTGATGTGTTGTAAGATATATGTAAAATATATTTAAGTAAAAATTTAAAACTTAAATGTGAACCATAAAATGGCACATTAAATTTGAATCAAGAATGATTTATTTAATGTGAAATTTAAATATTAGAAACATTTTATAGGTAATGATTATGTGATGACATAATATATAGACCATATAAAATAAATTATTTATTTGCAAAGGCAAATAAATTTAAAATATCCAATATTATTTCTTTAAGGTACACATTGAAGTGATTGTGACATTTATTTAAGTATTCAACTTTTGCATAGTTAAAAGTAGACTTAAAAATTGTGTCAGTATTGCAAAAAATACAAATATAAATAATTGCAATAAAATAGTAACAGAACAAATGCTATTGGATTTGTCACACGAACAAATACTTTGAACATTTAACCGAGTCCCGACACAATGTGCAAAAGCGCTAATTACATGATAAAAACCCCGAGAAGGATTTGAAGTGAATGGTGGCGATAGTACTAATCGTAGTCACTAGTACTAAACATAGTCACAGATCACAAATTAGAATATACTACTAAACAAGTCACATGCGGAGGCGGCCACAAGCAAGAGGCGGCTTTATTAGGATGAGCACACAATGTCGACATTTTCATACGACACACGTGAGGGCGGTGACGACATAAATAAATTATTAGCGGGGATAAGGTTGAGAACTCATCCAGCCACTCCGACTCGCTGCTCGGTCGTTCCATCGTCTGCCATTTCTGCCTCCGCCTCCTTCCAGTCCTGCTTCGTCGCTTAGTTGGGCGAGTAGCCCCCCTCGCCGGAGGGGCCAGCCTCGCCATTGAGCGGTTGGGAGGACTCCATTGAGAAAACCTCTGGAAGGTCGTGATCCAGAGCCGGGCGGAGGCCGGGGCTGTACTCCTCGGGTTCGGTGGTCAGGCGGCGGTGGACGCGACGCGCCCACACCGACGGAGGAGTTGCTGGAGCCAGGCCCGCCGGGGTTGCCGCCGGGACGGTTCTTTGGAGCCGTGATTTGCTGGATCGCCGGCTTCTTTGAACGCGCAGTCGGCGCCGGGGCCGTCCCTTGGTCCGGCCACCAGGGTGAATGACCCTGGGGTCGGCGACGGCAGACGAAGAGGAGTTGCGGCGCGCGGGCGGTGGTGGCGGTGGAGTCGCGACCGGCGGCTGGTGGTGCCGGGCGCCGCCTCAAGCTCGGGCGCCCGTTGTTGGCGCGAGGCGCTGGTCAAGCGGTTGCGCGGCTACTTCTGGCGAAAAGCGACGGCGGGTCGGCTGTATGGCCGCGGGCGACAATGACGGCCAAGACGCGACAGTCTTTGACGCGCTCTCTCCGCCAGCGTCTGGCGTCGAGGAGCGAAGAGGAGCGCTGTGGGTGAGGGGAACTCAAGAGAATGGCGGTCATGATCGACGGTGAGGTTTCGGGATCCATCTCACCTTTCTTGACGAAAACTTCTCTCGATTCTCGAGCGCGTACGATAACGTATTTAAAAGCAAGAGTGATCGAGAGAAAGAATGAATCGAACCATACTTTTCCATTGATCGATCTCACAATTTATACAGGTTGAAGCGACGCCACGGGAGTTGTCAGACGCCCGTTCGGGGACGCGGATACGCGGCTTCCCAACGGGTAGCGATCCCGGTGATGTCGGTTCCGAAAGATGGAGTAGTCCGTGCGAAACTACAAAGTGATTACGAGGAGAGATTTAATCGATGGTTGGATTTAGATCTAAGGCTAAGGTTGATCCATGTCACTAATCTAGTTGGATGGGATCTCTGTAATCCTATTGGTTCTTCTCCTTGATGAACGGATTGCTTCGTAACAAAGAGTATCTTTTTACCCTCTTCAAATGTATAGCTTACTGGCATCCTATGTAGGCTATTTATTTATGTGCTATGTACAGTGGTTTTACTCGAGACACTTGTGCTAAATCAAAACATATATTTGCCTAATTCATTTTAAGCAACCATCAATGGGCGGACCAATTTTATACCGTGTTCGCTTAAACGGATTAAACAGACGTTTAAACGGCCAGTAAACGGTAAACGGTGATAAACTGTTTTGTTTAGGGGGTAAACGGAAATTAAACGGTTGACCGTTTAAACGGTAAAAAAAACGGGGAAAAACGGTCTAAACGGACTAAACGGAACGAAGATAAACAGCATTAAACGGGCTAAACGGCTGTTTAGGCGAACACGAGGTAAATCTAGTTCAGTTTTGTATGGATAAATTTGTATACTTAAGTTTATTATATTTATAAATGTGTACATTTGATATGTTACATGCATAAATATCTATATCTGGTTCTTTTCACATGCATAAATATATATATACATACCAAAATAATTGATTTTTACTCGGATAAATATATATAAATGCTAGAATACTTGATTTTTTACATGCACATATATAATTATATGTATTTTTTTTAAAAGTACAAAACCGTTTAGACCGTTTAACTTCGTTTAAACACCGTGTAAACAGCATAAACGCTAAACGAAGGACGACCGTGTAAAGACCGTTTACTGTTTAGGAAAACATTGATTTTATATTAATACGATTTTAATTCATTTTACTGCAAGCGATGCAAGGGCGACGGTGGGGCAGCCGCCGGAGCAGACCGAGCCCGCATACGAATCGATCTACGGATCGACAGGATTGGGGAGAGCAGATCGATCCGTGCCATGCACCCTGAGCGACGCAAACCCTAGTGATGGATAGAGAAACAAGAGGCGGGGTGGGAGGTTTACCGGCGTATAGGAGTTAAGACGTCGACGGAGCCGCGGGAGGAGGTGGCGAGGAGGATGCCGATGACGCGCTTGCCGGCGAGGTGCGGAAGAGGACGCCGATGACACATTTGCCGGTGAGGTGCCGAAGAGGACGCTGACGACGTGTTTGCGGGCGCCCTGGGCTGCCGCGCCCTATGTCAGCGAACGACGTGGATGTTCCGACGACGATGATGAGGAGTATGCGAGGAGCCGCTGGACGTGGAGCGCGATCAACCCGACAAGGGAGAGCGCGGAGACGCAGGTGCGCGCGTCGCAGGTGACGTCGTCACAGGCGTAGGGCCGATCGTCATCCTCGCTCCACATCACGAGGCGGCCGTCAGGGTCCGACATGTCGGCCTTGAACACGATCAACCCCAGCACGTTATCGTCCAGCCCCGCCCCCGCGCCCGCCGCCCGCCGTGAGGCTTGAGCGATCATGGCATCCTGTCCCCGCGAGGGAGAGCGCAGAGAAGCAGCAAGTGCGCGCGTCGCAGGTGACGCCGTCCCAGGCGCAGGCGAGCCCGCTCGTCGTCCTTGGTCTACGTCACGAGGTGGCCGTTAGGGTCCGACGCGTCGACCTTGAACACGATCAGAGTAGCGTGTTCTGGTGCTCGATGGAGGAGCGCGCACATTCACGGTATGTTTTTGTTAGTAGTTGTCGATGTTTTACCACCGATAGCCTACCACGGGGGTACCGCGGTAGTATCATTCGGGTCTCGGCGTATGCTGAACTCGATGGTGAACGCAAGAGACAGTCGATTTATCCTGGTTCAAGCCCTCGATCGTAGATCGAGTAACGACCCTACGTCCAGTCGGCGTTTGCCTTTTACGTTGGATTGATTATGAAGTGTTATGTCGTACCAATTGTCCCTTCTTTAGGAGCTCTGGCCTCCTTTATATATTCAGGAGGCCGGAGTCCTAATCGGTTTACAATGAGATTTCCTAGTAGGATTACTTAATAGTTCTATTACTAAGATTACATGGGAAGAATCCTAGTTGAACTAGATCTTCTCTCTCTCTTATGGATATCCTGTGGGTCCCAGATCGACAAGCTCCCCGAGCACTTCATGGTTGAGCTCTCAAAGTCTCGCTTTATTCCTTCAAGTCTTGTTAGGTAGGAATGAATGTTATCCGAAAGTGCTTTCTAGAGTGAGACCTTGTAGCGCTTCTTGGGATCTTCGAGTGGTGAGTGTTTTGTGAAGAAAAAGTACATCCATCTGGTTGTAGCCCCGAGCCTCTTGCTATTTGGAACAAGGAGCTGGAGGATCTTGTCTTGAAGTTGCTCGATTGTTCGTTGAAGTTCGTCAAAAAGAACTCGAATATGGATCGATTTAGGGTTCTTTTTGTCGCAATGTCTTGAAGTTGTCTGCGTTGAGTAAGTCTTTTGGTGACGTGCGGCGCTTTTTGAAGAAAAGTGCACTCATCGAGTGTAGCCCCGAACCTCTTGCTATTTGGAACAAAAAGCTGGAGGGTTCTGAAGTAGTCCCCGAGACTTGAATTATGTCATCATCCGAGTAGTTTTTTGTGGTATCTTTCCGAAGCGGTCCTTTAGTCCTGGATTAAACCATCATCCGAGTAGTTTATGTGGTATCTTTCCGAGGCGGTCCTTTAGTCCTGGATTAAACCACCATCCGAGTAGTTTATGTGGTATCTTTCCGAGGCGGTCCTTTAGTCTTGGATTAAACCATCATCCGAGTAGTTTCGCGGTTCGCAGCCTCCGAGCCTACGTCCGAGTTCTTTTTGGTGGGTGCAATTTTTCATAAAAATTGCACTCACTGAGTGTAGCCCCCGAGCCTCTTGCTTTTGCTTGCAAAAGTTGGAGGGTCCAGATTCCTGTCTTCAAAAAATTCTGGGGCTATGTATCCCGCAGCCTCGTGCCTTCTCCGAGTTCTTTTCTTTTGAAAAAGAAGTCGGTTGAAAAAGTCCTGATGCGTCGTCGTCGTAGTAGTCTTGAGTTTCTTGTACTTTTTGTCTTTTGTCTTTGATTCTGAGCCCCCGGGAGTAATTGAAATGAAGGCCGAACTCCCTAGCCTAGTGTTGATTAAGCTATGCTGCTGGCCGAGCCCCCGAGCGTATATCCGTGTTGTTTTGTTCAGGAAGAACTCGGATGCGAGGTCTTGGCGTATTCTCTGATAGTTTGCTGCTGTCAGATGTAGTTGTATGGTGGTGGTTGAGTGTAAATGCCTTTTGTTCACGGGTTGTACTGTGCTGGTATATTCTTCCGAATATGCCCGCCTTCGAGCACTGTTTTCCTCTCGCCTGAGTCGTCCATTATTGAGTCCTGTCCTTTCACTGTGTTCTTTGTCAGGCTTATTTCGTCGGTGCTCCTGGTCCATGTGCTCCGCTCCTTTGGTCTATAAATACTGTCCCAGAGTGCTTGTTTTCATCTATTGGATATCCCGTTGAAACCTTCGTGGATATGAGCATGGTAGTTTGTGAAGTGGAGCAGCCCCCGGGCATATTTTGTAGTTCTTGTGTGTTTTGTCGTAGCTGGAGGAAGTCTTGTGATAGGGATTAGAGGTAGGCTAATCCCGCGACAGTATTGTGCCAGGATGTATGTGGTGGTAGTTGGAGGAAGTCTTGTGATGCGGGCTTCGTTTCTTCATCTAGCAGTTCCGGGTTGATCCTCGTCGCCTGTCTTGAGACTGTCCGGTGTAGATCAACTCCATATGCAGTATCACATCGGTCTTGGGTAGACAGATGCCCGCCGGCCTTCTCTGCTCCACGTTGCCCTGCCGTGCTGCCGATTTCCGCCTTGAGTGCACTGCGTCCTTCCTTTGAAGAAAACAGTGTAGCTGATGGCGGTCTGTCCTTCCGAGTAGCAATTTGGGACACGTAGTCGTTCCAGAGCCTAGCCGTGTCCGCGTTCCTCTTTGCTACCTTGCTTTTCGTAGTGCCGAGTTCGTTGGGTCTTGTAAGATTTGTAATCTTCTATTTTTGAAGTCGCTTGTAATGTAACGAATCTTATCTTCTGAGTTGTCTCTTACTTTTCTGTTGCGATCCCCGTTATCCATGAGATTACCGGGTTCTTTCTCAAATAACCGGGTTCTCTTGTTCCTTTATGAGGTAGCCTTTTCTTTCTTCCTTCTTTCTTCTTGTTTTGGCGAGTTGTTCTTGTAGCGATCTGATAAAACTCCGTGGTGGTGGACGGATAAGTCTAAAAATCGCCCGTTGGTTTGTCTTGTTGTATAGATTTGTGCCCTCCATTGTTTTAAGCTGCGTCGGTAAATGGACCGTCGCATTCCCACATTGTGTTCTATCGGGCCTTGTGGGGCGTTTGTATTATTTGAAAAATCTATTTAAAGACCCTTTGTTGCCCAACTCTTGCCTTTAAACCCTAGCTTTCAGAAATCATTGCTGCGCCACCCAGCCGTCAGAATCTTGAGCATCATCATCCTTCATCCTATTTAGCGCCTCTCTTGCTTCCACCAGTTCATGGGAAAGAAGAAAACCGCAAGCAAGTCTCAAAGCGACCTTCAGAGACGAGGAATCATCCCTTTCATTGATCCAAAATCAGGAGTTTGTGGCTATGAAATTTGCTTTCGAGAAGGTTTGGCCGGCCCCAACAACAAACGAAGACCAAATGCATGAGCTCGTTAGCGATATGGCTTGATCCAAAGCAAAGTCATCATTTGAATGGAGGGTTCCGGCGAACATCGGGTTCCAGCTCCGGTCCCGTGAGATTGTCCTTTTGTTTCCTTTGTCCGCCGGACTTTTGCCTTCTGCTTCGCTTTCCTTCATCGGTTCCTTGGTTATTTTGGGATTAGTCCGAACCACCTAACCCCCAATGCCATTCTCCATCTTTTCATTTTCGTTCATCTTTGCGAAGCTTTTCTTGGAATCCTCCTTCTCTGTCTCTTTTTCGCTTTTTCTTTCGTTCGAAACCTCAACCCCGCCGTGAAGAGACCACCGGCGTTCTTGGCGGTTGTGGGATTCTGGGTTTCATCGTGGTCTCAAAATTAAGTTTTTGACTATGACCTGGTCGATTCTGTAAAAGATTGGCGTCTTAGTCGAGTGGTTTTATGTCGCCAATTTAATCCCTTCCCTTGCCATTCATCCCGGGTCTGGTCCTGTGGTGAATGATCGATGGGACAAGAAACTTGAATCGCCTGCTGAGATTCAAGTGATCCCGCCACTCCTTGATAGGATTAACATGCTGAAGCAGCAGGGTCTGACCGGTTTTGGTATCGTCTCGAGCTTTCTTCGTCGCCGGGTTCAGCCTTTGAAGGAGCGGGAGCATCTCGGCTTTGAGTATTCTGGGGCCGAGGATCCTTCACGCATGGTCCCAGCTCTTGAGCTGACCGGTGAGGAGGTACTCGAGCGTCTTCAGAAGATGCTGAAAGGGGTGAGCGTCATTCCCCCTGCTGTCACCGAGTTCTCAGCCAACAACCCGCCCCCAGCCGTGAGTTGTCTATCTTTTTGTTTTATGCACTCTAGCTGCGTTTGCTCTTGCTTAGCTTTTCCTTTGACTCGGTGTTTTATCCGTTTTCGCAGGAGTTTGGGCGGAACTTTGTCGACCCGGTCTCTCCTGACGCTTTCCTTGCATGCATGGAGACCGGAGATAGACTTGCAGAACTTCTGCGAGTTAGTAAGTCCCAAACCTCTGTCGCCCTTCCTAGGGTTTCTTCCGGATTTGTTGATGTATATGAAGAATATGTTCTCGTCTAGTCCCTCGCGGTCCTCGCGAGTTGTCCCAAGAGGGGGCGAACGGATGGGTCTTCATCTGGGCCCCGCCTGTTTCAAGAAGCCTCGCAAACCAAGTACTCTCCTGTGTACTCCAGATTGTTGCTAGCATGCTCTTAGGTGAGCACATTTAATACTCTTTGTTCTTTTATTTTCTTGTTTCTCTCATGATCCGAGTACTTTTTACCCTCTTTTCAGCAGGTGCTCTGGTTTCCTTGGCTGAGGAGGAAGAAGATGATGAAGTACCCCTCATCATGCGGCGGTGAGTTGCTTTTCCTATTCCTGTTGCATTGAATTTCTCTTCTTGGTCTTGACCTTTAGTATTGATCTTTTTTTTGAAGTAATCGGAGGCCGGGAGTGAGTTTTTCCGAGGCTCCCGTGTCGACCTCTTCTAAAACTCGTGTCGAGTTCTTTGGAAGCTCCGGTGATCGAAGTTTCACCGCTCCTTCAAGACGGAGCTCTTCCACGTCTCCGGCTCGGCTCCTTCCATGGCGGCTCCAGCTCCGGCTCCCCGCATGGGCTCTGTTGCCACTGTTCCGCTCTCGTCGGCGGGGGTGGGGGGCGTTTTATCGTCATGGTTCCCCTGCGAGGCCTTCTCTCGGCTTCGCAAAGAAGAAAGTGGTCGGGTGAGTAGATTCCGGCTTTATCTTTTTGGCTTTTATTTTCCTTCCTCTGGTTCTTATCGGCGCTCCTTTTTATCACTTTTCAGTGTTTCGTCTTCTCTTACTCCTTCCTCGACTTCTTCTCTGCCTCCCGCCGTGCCAACAAGTTCTGAGCCTCAGGACTCACAGCATTCTGTTGATGGGGTCGCTGTGGGGGCTTCAGAGCTACCTGGCGAAGTTGCGGCCTTGGCCGCTCCGGAGGAGGATTTGTGGCCCGTCGCTACGGGTCCTTCGAAGCGTTTGACTCCGGCTTCCCTGAAGGTTGCTTTGGTCGTTCCTTCTTCGCTCCATTCAGCTTCTCCTTCCCCTACTCTTGCTTCCGGCGGTCCTTCTTTTTCCGATGACGTGGTGCAACAGTTTGATGCCACCCATCGGTTCTCGGAGTCGACCGCACTGGGGAGCCTATCGACTTCTTTTGGTGAAAAACTTCAGGTAGGTTTTACCGCCGTTCCTTTTTGCATGCTCGCTTTTTCCTCGTCCTTACGCTTTATTTTTCTTTTTGTCCTGCTTTTGGCTCGGTCTTTCTCCCGTGATCATTCTCGGGCTTCTTTTTCTTATCGAAAATGAGAGAAAGTTGTCTTTCGAGGTGAGTGTTCTAAAGGCCGATCTTGACCTTCTCAAAATTTGAGTTGGAGATGAACGTCGAGATGCACCAAAAGGAGGAAAACCCTTCGTGTCCGGGTAATGGAGTCGGAGACGTGGCGGAGTCTGCGAAAAAATGAATGCAAAGGTGCCGTGGGCTCTGCACAGTATCTTGTATTTTGATTTCTTTTTTCTTTGTTGACTTGTTCTTGGGTGTCCTGTCTAGTTCTCCGAGCCGAGAAGTGAAACTCTCGGAGAGCATCGATGAGATGAAGGCTCTAGTCCGTTCTAGCCATAACAAGGTGAGGAGGTAATTACTCATCGAGGAAGAACTTGCCCTTGCTAAGTCGATTAGGGCGTGAGTGATAGAGATCTTGTGCAGCCCAAAGAACTATTGAAAGCTTGTCCGAGAAGTGGCGCGACTGCCAATCGAAAATTGGAATGTTCTGTGGAAATCTTTTCGTTCAAGAGTCGATGTTCTTCGGACTCAATGATGATGGGCAATCTTGGTAGATTCATTCCCGGATTCCGGTCGCTTTCAAGAATTTGCGAAGAAGTGTGCCCAAATATGTACCAAAATGTGCTAGCCAGTCCGGGTCCTTGCTCCCGAGGCGCCTCTGTCCAAGATATAGAGAGGAAAGAAAGCCAAGAATACCTTGACGTCGTTGAGAGGATGGAGCACGAGGTCGACGGTTGCTTGAGAGGGTTGCTGAGAAAATCTAGATATTGACATTTCCCTTCTCGATGATAATGTCCGACCCGACTGTCCGGCTTCTTGTAAAGCTTCTTGTAATATCACACTCCTCTTTAAATGAAGATTCTTTGTTTTCGTTGATGTATTGTTTGCCTGGGTGTGGTCGAAGTTACTTGTCCTGCTGAGTATTTTGTCCTGTTTTCGTCTCGCTTCACAAAACGACTCAGGTGTTATCCCGACGAGACCCTCGATTTGTCGAGTGCTTTGTCCATATTTGTGACTTGTGTTGACACCGCGCTATGAAAAACGACTTCGGCATAGAATGCATAGAATGTTGCCTTTTGGGTAGCGCTTGTTAAATCTTTGTGTTGGCACGCGCTATGAGAAAACGACTTCGGCATAGAATGCATAGAATGTTGCCTTTTGAGTGGGCGCTTGTACTTTTTTTTTTGAGGAAAAAGTATTCCTATCTGGATGTAGTGTAGCCCCAGAGCCTCTTGCTTTTCGTGAGCTAAGAGTCGGAGGGTCCTTTAGAGTTCAGTTTTGGTTGACTAGTTTTGGCTTCATTCTTTGTTTTGGTGTTAGCTTTTAGCTACCCTCATCGGCGGGCTCAAGTGTATTTTCAGCTATTTTGCTCTCGGCGGAAGAAGCTCGAGCATGCTTTGACCATTTTGCTTTTTGTTTGGTGTTAGCTTTTAGCTACCCTCATCGTGGCTCAAGCGTGTTTTCAGCCACTATTTTGCTCTCGGTAGGGAAGCTCAGCGTGCTTTTGACCATTTTGCTTTTTGTTTGGTGTTAGCTTTTAGCTACCCTCATCGACGGGCTCAAGCGTGTTTTCATTTATTTTGCTCTCTACGGGAAGCTCAAAGCGTATTTTTAGCCATTTTGCTTTTTGTTTGGTGTTAGCTTTTAGCTACCCCTCATCGGCGGGCTCGTTCAAGCGTGTTTTCATTTATTTTGCTCTCTACCGGAAGCTCAAAGCGCATTTTCAAACCATTTTGCTTTTATTTTCGGTAAATAACTCGTTGGAAGTCATGATAAGACATGTCGTGGATGAATATCATCTTTATTGATCATGAATATGAACAAATACATATGTTGTCGAAGAATATCGTCTTTCGTCGATTGTGAATGTTGGTCCCTTGTGGCTTGCATGTCTTGTTTTTACTGGCGTAGAATCTTCTTTAATGGGCCGATGTGCCATGTATTGCTTACTTCCTTTCCATCTTGGTTATTAACTTGTATGTGCCTGGTCCGGTGACTTTTGTGACAATGAACGGACCTTCCCATGGACTGAGAAGCTTATGTCGTCCCTCAGTCTTTTGTATCCTTCTTAGTACTAAGTCTCCAACTTGTAATGATCGAGGATGGGTACTTTTGTTGTAGTGCCGCCTTAAACCTTGTAGGTATCTGGCTGATTGAGGGTGGCATTTACTCGACTTCTTCCGAAATTTGTCGAGTTCTAATCTTCTTGTTTGTTCGCCTCTCCTTCATCGTATTGTTCTATCTTTGGTGATGTCCAGATCAAGTCGGCAGGCAGTACGGCTTCTGATCCGTAAACTAGGAAGAAAGGTGAATGGCCTGTTGCTCTGCTTATTTGAGTTCGTAGCCCCCATACTACTTTTGGCAATTCTTCAATCCATTTGGATCCATAATCAATTAGTTCTTCATATAACCTTGGTTTTAATCCGCTAGTATGAGTCCATTGGCCCTTTCTACTTGTCCGTTGGCTTCGGATGTGCAACTGATGCATAGTCTATACTGAAACCACAGTCTTGTGCCTAGCTTCAATTTCAGAGTTGTGAAGGGGAGCCTAGATCTGTGATGATTCGATTGGGCATGCCAAAGCGGTGCGTAATTTCTTGGATGAATTGATTGCTTTGGTTGCGCTTATATCATCCATGAGTGGTTTATATTCAATCCACTTGGTGAACTTGTCGATTGCCACAAAGATGTACTCAAAACCGCCCTTTGCTTTCTTGAGGGTCCCACTTGATCCAAGCCCCAGCAGGAAAAAAGGCCAAGCGGGTGGGATGCAGATAAGATTGTGAGTGGCACATGGGCTTGTCTTGCAAACATTTGGCAACCTTTGTATTTTTCGACAAGTTCTTCTGCGTCTTTTTAGAGCGGTTGGCCAAGAGAATCCGGGTGCGAAATGCTTTTCCAACCGGTGTCCTTGAAGCGGCATGATTTCCATGAAGAACCTTTGAGTGTATCTCGTCTAGGATCTCTTTGCCTTCTTCAAATAAAACACATTTCAGAGTACTCGATGAAGTCGCTCTTCTATAGAGTCTATCTCCTACTAAAACGTAGTTTTTGCTTCGCGAACAACTTGGGTAGCTTCCGCTTTATCCTTTGGTAGTTTATTTTCTTTGATATAGTCGATGAAAACTTGGGTCCATAAGGTGTTGATTACCAAGATCCGAACGCCTTTAGCCTGAATTTCGTTGGATGTCTCACCGGGTTGTTTGATAGAGGGAACCGATAGCTCTTCTATAAAACACGGGTGGAACCTTTGCTCGTCTCGATCCGAGCTTGGCAAGGACATCTCACGCAATGTTGGAATCACAAGAAGACGTGTAAAATTTCTAATCCTTGGAAATATTTTTCAAGTTCCGTATTTCAAAGACAAGAAGCACCCATGTTTTCTTTTGTGCAATCCCAATCTTTGTTTACTTGGTTGATGACTCATCTTTGAATCGCCATATACAAGTAATCTCTTTACTCCGAGGGTAATTGCCACTCAGAGCCCGTGGATAAGGGCTTCATATATACGCTTCGTTATTTGTAGCTTGCCATAATATCTCGAAGGACGTACTTGAGTTGCTTTCTTCCGGGAAATAAGGAGAACGCTTTGCACCGGCTCCGCCTAGTTTGAGCGACCCATCAAAGTACATCTTCCAAAGTGATCAAGGATTGTATCTCGATAAAGGTCATTGAATTTCTCATCCACTCGGCCACAAAATCGGCAAGGGCTTGAGATTTGATTGCTTTCCGTGGGGTAAAGTCGATATTAAGAGCTCCAAGTTCAATCGCCCACTTTGATATACGCCCCTGTCGCATCTCTCTCATTGTGTAAAATGTCGAAAGTGGGAAGTCTGTCACCACGGTAATTTTGTGGCTTTTCAAATAGTGGCTAAGCTTATGTGAGGTGATAAGTAGGGCGAGAGTAGTTTTTGTACATGCGGGTACTGGATTTTTGATTTAGACAATACTTGATGATGTAGTATACCGGTCATTTGTACTTTGTACACACGTCCTTCTTCTTCTCTTTCCACGACTATTGTCGTCTTTACTCTGATAGTAGTCGCCGCAATGTATAGCATCATGTCTTCATCTTTCCTTGGGGGTGTGAGAATTGGTGAGGATGTGAGATATGCCTTAAGTTTCTTGAAAGCTTCATCGACCTCCTTTGTCCATTCAAACTTGTCTGTCTTCTTTAGTAGTTTAAAGAAGGGTAACCCCTTTCTCCGAGTCTTGATATGAACGATTGAGGGCTGCCATGCATCCTATTAGTTTTCGAACATCTTTGATAGTCCTAGGTTGCTTCATTTTCGTTATAGCTCGAATTTGCTTGGTGTGGCTTCAATCCTGTACCGACCGACCAAAAATCCGAGTAGTTGCCCTGAAGGAACTCCGAATACACATTTATTTGGGTTCAATTTCCATCTCCATCTCTTCAAGTTTTCAAATGTTTGCTTTAAATCTTCAATCATGGTGTCTGGGTTCTTTGTTTTTACCACTACATCATCCACGTATGCCTCCACATTTTCACCGATTTGATCTCCAAGGCAAGTTTGTATAGCTCTTTGGTATGTGGCACCAGTGTTCTTTAGTCCAAACAACATGGTCTTGTAACAGTAAGCACCGAACGGGGTAATAAAAGAAGTCTTGCTCTGGTCTTGTTCTTTTAATGCAATCTGGTGATACCCTAAATAGCAATCGAGAAAGGATAACAGTGCGGACCCCGCTGTTGAGTCGACTATCTGGTCAATGCGTGGTAGCCCGAATGGATCTTTTGGGCAATGCTTGTTGAGATCCGTAGTCGATTCACTTTACGCCACTCACTCATCGTGTTCTTCTTTTGCACAAGGACCGGGTTTGCTAGCCGGTCCGGATGAAGGATTTCTCGATGAACTACCGCCATCGGCTTTTGTGATTTCTTTTTTAATCACGCTTTTTTGTCGGGTGAGAATCGTCAGAGCATTTGCTTTCTGTGCTTGGAGTTTTCATTAACATCAATTTCGTGTTTCACCAACTCTCTTGGGACACTGGCATGTCGGCCGGCTTCCAGCGAAGATATCTTTGTTGTCTCAAGAAAGTTGGTGAGCGCGAGTTCCTATTTTGCCGAGAGGTGAGCAATCGATGGTTGTTGTCTTGAAGTATCGCCGCTGCCCAAATCGATTTGCTTGACGTCGGCTTCTTTTGGTGGTGTGATGATGTTGGGCTTTTTTAGCCGGTATTTCTAATTCTTCTTGGCTTATCTCTCTGCAGCAATTGTGGCTATTTGTTTTCTCCCCTTTGTCACCGCGCTTTTGCGCATAATTTGGATCGCGCTGAACGTCCGTGATCAAAAGCACGCTTCAAATCGCTTCAAGAGAAAGGATACCGTTGGGTCCTCGCATCTTAAGCAATAAGTACGGGTAATATGGTATTGCCATGAATTTTTGATCTTTGGGCGTCCGAGGATTGCATGATATGACGAATCAAGTCCGCAACCTTAAATTTGATAAACTCGCTCGATAGTTCGCAGGAGTTCAAAGTGACGGGTAAAGTAACTTGTCCGAGTGGCATGGTCGCTTTTTGCGGGTACTATTCCGTAAAAGGAGTGCTTGTTGGTGTAATCATCCCAATGAGTTGTAGTCCCATCTTCCTTAGAGTTTCGAAAGATGATGTTGAGTCCAGCTCCCCATCGATTAGTACTTTGGTGACAAAGTCATCATCCGGCAATAGTTGGGTCTAAAACAAGTGGGTAATGGCCTGCGTTCCCTCACGCTAGTCCATTGGTCTTCTCTTGAAAATTGGATTGGATATTGTGACCAATTGAGATATATCTTGGTGTAGCCGGTTCTCATTGTCATGATGGTTCAGAGTGCTAGTTTTTCTTGACGTTTGCTTGTGCAACTGGAGCTCCCGAGAAGATTATCGCTACCGTTCCCCCGGTTTTGAAATCCTTTGTCCTCGTGGTTGTCTTCATCTTTCTTGTGATTGTCCTCTTTGGTATTCTCCTTACTATCTTTTCTTGTGTATCGATCATTGAAAGTGTAGCAGTTTCAGATGGTGTGTCTCCCGTTAGGGTGTAATGGGCAACGTATGTTTTCAATGTCTTCATATCTTCTGGGTTTAGAAAACTTCTTTGATTTGTCGGCCATTGCCACGGTATTGTCTGGTCTACGCTTTCTTTCTTGATGTCTGTTGCTTCGATGATTTTGCCTATCCGGGTTGTCTTGATTGCTTCTATCCGGAAACCTTTCTCGTGTTTTTTCTTCTGCAGTAATCATTTTTTCTACCGTTCGTCTGAATTCTTCATTGTTTCTCGGATTTTCTCTGCAGAAATCTTGAAATTGCCACCTAGCCATGATTCCATGAGAGAAAGCTTCAATTACTTCTCGTTCGGTGATGTCATGCACTTGAGCCCGCAGTTCACCGAATCGCCGATAGTAATTTCTGAGACTTTCGCCCCCCTTTTGCTTGAGTCCTTTCAGTTCGGCATGAGTGATCGGGTGTGTGATGATACCTGCGAAATTTTCGCAGAAAGCTCTTTGCAAGTCTTCCCAAGTTCTGATCGATCCTGGGTTCAATTTATCAAACCATTGGAGGGGCATCGTTTCCAGTGCCATGGGGAAGAACAAGGTTTTAATATCATCGTCTCCTCCGGCTAGTTCAATTGATTGTGAATATATTCTGAGCCATTGTCTTGGTTCGGTTTTGCCATCATACTTGGAGTGATTAGACGGTTTGAATTTGTGAGGTAATCGAACTGATGCCAACCTGTTTGCAAAACAGGGAATCATCATGCGTTCCGCTTCCTTGAATTCGGATTCGGCTCCTTCTTCCGCCAAGTGTTGTTTTGATGGGAATAATTTGCGAGGTCATGTCTGGGTAGGCCCTCTACTCCTGGTCTTCCTTGGTTATTCAAATTGATGGCCCCGACTATGTTCTCTCCTCGCTTTCCCGTTATGGCTTCCTACTTTGGTCCAAGTCTTTCAAAAGCGGACTTTCTTTGATTTTGATCTTCTTGCCTATGGGTTGTTGATCTGACAGGTATTCTTGATCGGGTTCTCTCTTCATGTGTTCTTGGGATCGTTGACCGGAGCAAGTCCTGGAGCTGATTCGTATTTCTCCCCGTGATGATGAAGTTGCCCCGAGTTCTTCTAATGATTCTCGAATCTTATCGTAAAGGCGTACTCCTTTGTCGTCTCCCTTCGACCTCTTGTTGTGATTTTCTTTTGTCGATTCAAACCAATTTCGACTCAGTATCTAGTCCAGCTTCTCTCTGTTTGTCGAGCGCGCGGTCTTTGGCGCCTTGTTTCAACTTATTTTTCCTTTCTCGAGCCCTGCTCTCGACTTTTGGTTTCTCCATCGTAGCCACGAGCAAAGGGTGATATGTTGGATTCGATTCATCCGATGACCGACATCGGGTGCTTCGGGGTTTAATGGCGACCGAGGGCGTCGAACCATCGATATTTCCGTCGCGTGAGCTGTTCCGTTATTGTCGTTAGTTGTTGTCATCGTCGGAGTTGCCGATGACTTGATGCAGCGCCTCGACGTCGAGATTGAGTCTCCTCTTGGTAAGGTAGAATAGCTGTTGTCGTTGTGCCGACTAGTTGGGTTTCGCTATCCTCGTGAGCAGATCTCGCCGGTGGATGATCTGATCTTGCGATGTTATCGTTAGAACGAGGCCCTCCCGAGCCCCCTCGCTGCTGGTATCCCAAGTGTTGATTTGAAAGACCTTTCAAAAGCGTCCCCGATAGGATTTTGCCGTGTTGTCCAGCCCAAATGGAAAAGAACTCGGCCTTTTGAAAAAACTCGAGGGTAATCCGAGTTGTTTTGGTTTGTATTCGGAATCTAGCCAAACAAGAACTCGACTTCTTGAAAGCACTCGAATAAGACTTCATCTCTGGACACGGAGCTTGAATTCGAGTCGGATGGAATCTTATTCGAATCGGTATTGTGAGTCGCGAATCTTCCGATGAGTTGATCCGTCGTAGTTGTCGAAATAGAGGATTCTTCATGATGATCCGGATCTTTGAGGAGATGACTTTAAAGCTTGTCAGAAGTTGTTCCGCCTCGCAGATCCACGACGAGTCAAGATGAAAATCGATCCCATCGGAAGATCATGTTATTGAGGTCCATCGAGCTCTTGGATGCAAAGTCGCCGAAGGCCCCTACCTGGCGCGCCAGCTGTCGATGTTTTACCATCGATAGCCTACCACGGGGGTACCGCGGTAGTATCGTTCGGGTCTCGGCGTATGCTGAACTCGATGGTGAACGCAAGAGACAGTCGATTTATCCTGGTTCAGGCCCTCGATCGTAGATCGAGTAACGACCCTACGTCCAGTCGGCGTTTGCCTTTTGCGTTGGATTGATTATGAAGTGTTATGTCATACCAATTGTCCCTTCTTTAGGAGCCCTGGCCTCCTTTATATATTCAGGAGGCCGGAGTCCTAATCGGTTTACAATGAGATTTCCTAGTAGGATTACTTAATAGTTCTATTACTAAGATTACATGGGAAGAATCCTAGTTGAACTAGATCTTCTCTCTCTTGCGGGATATCCTGTGGGTCCCGCATCGACAGTAGTGTTGGGCTGGGTTAATTAGCGCCGCGTCGTAACCGGAGGCTCGTTGCCACGCTTGGCGTCCATGCGTGTTAGCCATCCGACACGCCAGTGTTGCATGCAAACATGCAATCCGTACATGGATAGCACAATAGTTTTCTAATACTTCCTATTTTACCGTGATCGACTCCGATAGTTCAGGAAGGTGTCGTTTCGAGCGGACCGACTACGCGTTTATCACGGGCATTTGAGGCCAATAAGGCAACAATGCGGTAGAATGGATTGCACGGGACCGGCAGCTTTCCTTCGCGTACGTGGGATCGCAAGGGCCGTCGGGACGATGGTAAGGCGAAATTTTGTCGCACCAAAACGGTGTTCACTCTTTAGTTTTTTAAGTTGTGATTACTGCATATCTGCGGTTCCATGCTACCTTGCTCAAAATTCAGATTAAGAACAGCTCGAAAGCTCTTAGCACAAGATAAAAAGAGCTCTTGGATGTCGTTTCTTCCTTATAAGCATTGCCGCACTTCTCGGGTTTCTGAAACTCTGCCTTGGTTTGCTCCGGCGGATTTGCCTTGATCGGATCTGATTGCTATGATGCTATCTGGGCATTATGCTTTTACATTTATTTTTTTTGAGAGAGGAGGGCCTTCTGCTTTATGGACCAAAGTGGTCTAGGAACTTCAATCAGTTGGGCACTTGGGCTACATTTTGTATGGGGCCATGGGCCGTTTGGCCAAGCAACCGGTACAATTTAACGCAGAAGCTTCGATCATCATAATGGAAATATTTTGTTTTTCAAAACGGCATAGCGAACATATTCAGAACATATGTTTTTTTGCGAGGAATCGGACCATCACCGTTTCTCTACCTCCTCCGACTTCCATGCGAATAAGTCAATGATCCTATCGTCTTCTGCTCCAAGCGAACATGGCGTGAAGACATGGAGTTGTTCGCCGATGGTTTCTACGATCGATAAGTCGACTGAAACTGATTTATTGTGAGAGAAAAACCCTGTTCCGTGTCTGATAAGTTAGGCTGATAAGTTCAAGCCAATGGGGCTGCCCGCGTATGTCATCGCCGACGTCTGCCACAGGTAAAGTTACGTGGCAATCGCCCCAGCCAAGGACGGTCCCGTCTCGATCTCACGCGCCAAATGGACTGCGTGTTGCGTGCTCAACAGCCTCAACTGCTCATGCACGAAACAGGATACATGGACGAGAACGACGACGATGGCTAACCTCAAACAATCCCATAGCTCCCGCCACGTACACTCGGTCGTGACTATCACATGCCTTGCCGACCGCAGCGTGATGGGTTTCGCTTTCATCTTGATCAGTTTAATTTAACTTTAACCCTGAGACGTTTTTAGTGCAGAGTTGCAAGCCAAAGAAGCTAGTTAACCAGTGAACCAATCAATCAACCACCGGTTTACCCATTTGGAGGCCAACAGACATAGCGGCGACGCATTTGGATGCGTCACGTTTCCCGAAGATGTGCAGGTGCAAAGCACAACTACTACTGGCGGCTGTGTATTCCTAGGACCAGGAGCGAGTCCATCGAATCATTGCGGAGAGTTCATGGTCAGCCCGACGCTTGTCCTTGATGACGGCCCCACCTATCAGTGAGCGCTGCGCGTTAGCAGCAAAGTCAATTGGTCTCCCACGATCGCGACCGAAGGCGACTGGCGAGGATCCAACGGCTCAGATGTCTCCCGCACTGTACCCTCCGCCTCTCAGCTCCCTCCCCTTTTCACGCGAGTGAACCCAGTGTCCGTCGGATCGCAGTCCAGAGAGGGGGAGACCGGAACAGAGAGAGAAGAAAAAAAAAATCGAGCCGCCCGCACGCAGAATCCGAACCCAAACCCTCGGCGAGGACGCCACCGTGGCGACGGCGGCGGCGGGGCTGGTCCCCGCGGACCTGGAGCGGCGGGTGATGGCGGCGGTGAAGGCGTCGGAGGCGCGCGGGGACTCGCCGCTGCTGCGGGCGGTGGAGCTGTCCCGCGTCATCGCCGGGGAGGGCGCGGGCGCGGGGCCCCTCCCCAGCGCCGACCTGGCCGGGATCCTCGTCTCCAACCTCTGCTTCGCGCACAACTCGCCCTCGCTCTGGAAGCTCCTGGGCCAGGCCGTGGCCTCCCGCCTCCTCTGCCCGCTCCACGTCCTCGCGCTCCTCACCCCTAGGTGCGTGCGCCCGTCCTCCGCGTTTCGCCGCCCCCGCGCTTGCTGGAATTGGTGCTCGTCTGTGTGCTCTCCGGCCAAGTCTCCGTGGCCTGTGGGTGTGAGTAACTCATCCAGCGGTGGTTTTGTCACACAGGGTGTTGCCGCAGCGGCGAGCGCAGCCTGAGGCGTACCGGCTGTACCTGGAGCTCCTCAAGTGTCACGTCACGTCGTCGTTGCTGTCTATGGAGGCTGGGCCTAATCGTGACAAGTAAGACCTCATCAACTAGGAAATGTGCTACCACTAGGTGTGATTTAGTCATAGCATCTGGTGTCTTGTGTCAGTACTTTTCTACTGTTTAGATATAATCCCTCATGTATTGCGTGCAGCATTCTATAGATTTTGTGCCACATATCAAAGGTAGAAGCGTTCCTGACAAGCTGGATGTTTGAAACTTGAATTGCACCACTCAGTGCTAACATTCCATACACAGTATCTCTAGTTTTCTTTCAGATTTTCCTGTTATGCTCTCAATTCGATTGATATGCATCTAAAACTTTGAACAGGAGTGTACAATTAAATTACAATACATAGCCTTATGACTTATGAGGTCAAGCTACATGTTTAAGATTGGGGTTCAATGGTGATGCTCTATGTTAACACTTTTTTTATTCTTGTTTTATACTTATGCCAAGATTTATGCTCATCTGTGGATACCTAATACATTCTGTAATGTCATGATATGGGTTTCCCCCCTCATGAACTTTTTTGTTGCTTTTTTTTTCCTCTTCAAGTTTTCTGATTTCATCTTTTCAGTATACTCAGAATCTATTATTCACCGTTAAACTGTGGTACACTATAGTACTATACACTACTGGAAGTTGCTCATAGGTAACTATTGTACTTCCCAGGATAGGGAAGTCCATTGCTGAAGCTTTGCAACTATCAAAGGTTTATGGATTTTCTGGAACGGAGTTTGGACATGTTGTCATTATGTTTGTGTTGGCTGTTGTCAATAAACTGATTGATAGCATACTCGAGGATTGTGGCTTTCCATCTGCGATGGCAGAGGGGCAAGAGAGTGTATATGCCACTGATGGGCCACAACCTATGGACTTAGATGTTAAAAGGGGATCTACTGAGAACCAAAATGAGCATCATGAACAGTTACGCCGGAAGAACACTCTCATGGCTTTGGACGTGTTGCATATGATGGCTGCTGATAGAAAGATTCAATCATTTCTGCGCTTGATATTCCTGAACATGTATGTTTTCTCATACCCTTTCTCACGAGATCGTCTATGTATTACCCTTTGGATAGGTTTAACTCGACTGGTTGCAACTAAGGGTGAAATTAGTTACAGAACGTTAGCCCAGCATTTCACATGCAACAAGATACAAGGTGTTTTAAGTGTGCCCACCCTATTAACATGTTGACCATGAAGATGTTATATCCATGATTTAAGTATTTCCCTTCTTGTCATGCACTCAAGCAATGCACTTCGGAAACATGTTAGGTACCACAACAACAACAACAAAGCCTTTAAGTCCCAAACAAGTTGGGGTAGGCTAGAGTTGAAACCAGCAGAAGCAATCAAGGTCAAGAACACGTGAATGTTAGGTACCATATATATGAAAAATATTCTTTACAGCTTTTCTGCAGTATATATAGGGATAGTAATAGGCTTAAGCAGTAAGTTTATGTAGTAATATATTGTTCAAAGGAGAGATAGATTTCTAGAACTTTTTTCCCATATATATATATATATATATATATATTCGATTTCCAAACAGTTACTTGAATAGCAATCAACTTCTCTGGTAGCTGTCAATAATATAGTAGTAGGTTTCGTTACCTAAACCTTCCATCCTTATTGCCATGACCTTGCACAAAAACTTTCAAAACGTACATCCCTACTCGTTTTGTATTTTTTCTGTTGCTAATAATCAGCATTACAATTGTGCTAACGAGGAATTTTTTCTAGGTTAGGCCTGAAAAGTTCAGTTCTCTACGCCAGAGGTTGAGTTCTATTGAAGCACACAAGGTGTCCTTGGAGACTCTACTGCCTTCTGTACACAAAATTAATGACTTGTTAATAAATATCTGGAGAGTTTGCAAAACAGACTATCAACCAAATAACAAACGCATTCTGGGTGTTCTTGGTAATATGGGATCCGGTGGCTCCCTTCTGGGCCAACTTACTGGAGCTGGGAGGCCCGCCTGCTGGATAATATTTGATATATATGTGGAGAATGCAATTGATGGGAGGCATCTAAGTCTTATATCAGCTATCGGGATTATAAAAGGTACTCCCTGACTCTCATTTTATATGACTATAAGGCAAGTTTACATGTCGGTCCAACTATGTAGACGAAAATGATCTGCGTGTTTGCAATCAAATTATTCAGTTCTTGCAAGAGTGGCATGATGTTGTTACGAAATATTGTGTTCCTTTTATTCAGAAATGACCAAGACAATGCAAGTGCTTAATGAAGCAAGCTGGCAGGAAACATTTAAAGCTCTTTGGATTTCCGCCCTTCGTCTTGTACAACGGGTAAATAGACCTTTCCATGATATAATTATGAATTGTAGTATTTACATCCATGTGGCTTTCTCACTTGCAAAGTGTTATAACTAGGCTAGAGAACCTCTTGAAGGACCGATTCCTCATCTAGATGCAAGGCTGTGCATGTTGTTATCTCTTATACCATTAGCAGTTGCCGAGATTCTTCAAGAAGAAAGTGATATGCTTGGAGCTGAAGGAAACAAAATTCTTCCACAAAGACAAGGGCTTATATCGTCTCTCCAGGATCTGATCCAGTATTCAGGGCTTCTTGTCCCACCTTCATCAGTGGTGAATGCAGCTAATGCTGCAGCCTCAAAAGCGGCAATATTTAAGGCCAACTATAAGACTGGGGTTGGCAACTCTAGCTTGATGGACCAGACTGACTCTTCCATGAAAGCTGGTACTTGTACTCTTCATATCCTACCAATTAGTTAATACTTATCACATTAGAAAGAAAGCAGAGGCTATGCTGGGTGAGACACACATAAGTCCTTGGTTTTATCATTTCTAATTACCTCTTGAGGGGGTGTGAAGTTTCACTATCTGTTTCTTGCTGAAGGCATTCCATGGGCCTCCGCTAGTTGAGTCCCCATGATAACCAATCTTTGTTATCATATCGCTTGTTAGCTATGCTCGGAACATTTTTATGTCCTTATTGCTTCAGTATTCTGTTGCTCATAATAAATGCATTTTTAACCCTTCATCATTCTATCCTTTTTTCTTACTTTTACTTGACCATTTTTTTCAGCTGGGAACATGCTCCATCTTATTATCGAAGCCTGTATCTCGAGAAAGTTGATCGATACATCTGCTTACTTATGGCCTGGTTATGTTGTACCATCTGGGACTTTAAAAGATACAGCCTTGCCCCAAGAATCCCCCTGGTTAAACTTTATGAAAGGGTCTCGACTTTCAGGACCCCTTATTGATGCTCTGGTAGCAACTCCTGCTTCAAGGTGTGTAAATTGGTGTATAAATTCTAATGGCCAATCATGACTGGTTTGCTCTTAAGACTTCTTTTCAACTAATAATTTACTACTTTAGTGTGCTATATTACATCATTTGCTCTCGTGCAGAATTTTGAAATGAGAGCAAAATAGAAGCATCCATATAGCATGCGATCTAAATTAGGCTCCTGGGACTACTAGCTACCCTGGTTCTTTATATTTTAAGTCAACTCTGCTTGATGTCTTGTTCCTTTGTTTGTACCTTTTTTTCCTTTTGCTCTCCACTGCTAGAAGTAGAGATGACTTTCCACTCCTGGGACTCCACTCATCCACAGAATCAATCTGTCTCCATCTCCACTCCCGTGCATGCTTGCCAGGTGCCCTGGCCCCTGCTGGCAGCACAGCACCCGTAAATGTTGTCCTCAATGCCTAGCAGCTGCAGATGCCAGAGTGGAGATGGAGATAGTGGATCTGTGGATGAATGCAAACGGATTGCTGGTATGGGCTACAGAAAGTGGTGCCCACTGCCACCACGGCTGCGGTAGTCCTTGCAGCTGTGGCCAGGCGATGGAGGTGGAGTGACTGGCTGTGGGACCTTGAGTGGAATGGATTGGATAAGGCTTCCTGGTTAGGGTTACAGATTTTATATGTGTTTCTCCAGCTGCTGTGTTGGGCCAGCCGGGCCTCTAAGCAATTTGCGCATATGAACAGTACTGGACCTAGCTACTCGAGGCCCCGTGGGGAATCGAGGACGAGGGACAGTGGATCATCTCTGCCCCCGTTAGACCCGAGGGGGATCAATTTTCCTCCATTTGGTTCCCATGGGGCAACATTTGCAACCACACCCGTCCTCTAATAGGGGAATTGCCCGCGGGGAATCGAGGATCGAGTCCCCATTGTCATCTCTAGCTAACACCACCATGTTCCTGCCTTGTTTTGAAATCTGTTTGTTTCTTCAGACTTCAGTGTTTCGGAGTTGGACAAATTATACAATTTTTTTTTTGTTCTCTACTGCTACCATCATGATTATCCTGCGCTGATGTGTAATCTGTTTGTTTCTTCAGTGTTGCGGAATTGGACAAATTATACAGTATAGCAACAAATGGTTCAGAAGAAGAAAAAACAGCTGCTGCAAAGATTCTTTGTGGCGCATCACTTGTTCGTGGCTGGAATATTCAGGTACCTTGATTTACTGTTGTACACCTTACTGTGTGAAGACTGAAGACATTCCATATTGTCAACATATGGCTGACTGGATTTTTTTGATTCTTCTGTAACAAAGTTCATTATTTTTTAGGTGAATCAATTTGACAATGTGGGGTTGTTCATTTGATTTTCTTTTTCATACTCACAAAAAGGGCACTTCCACTATTTATTTACTTCATAATGTTTTTTAATGGAACTTAGGGAAATTCAAATCTTAAACTGTTAGCATAGCTGAAAGTTCACTATCGTTTGTTAGTCAAATGCATGTGAGAATAGTCCCAAAAATCGTCAGAAATGTAGGGACGTAGGGCATTGGCATGTTGTCATATACCAACATTTTGGGGACACAGCTAGTTACCTAAAAACTGTAGAAAATCTTACAGACACACTTGCTACAATGTTGTATGCCTTTTTTTTAACATTTGTGGCTATATGCTCATGCACATGTGTCAGGAACATGTGGTCGGTATGGTGGTCAAGCTATTATCAGCTTCTTTACCCTCAGTTTCCTCAACTTCAACTCCTGGGAGCATGAGCCACTACCTTGCTCATATGTCTACGTTAAATGAAATCTTACTCGGTGTGTCTTATGGTGACGCCATCCACATTCTTTCGTTGTATGGAATGGTAATGATAATTGCAATATAACTTGGTTATGCTGTTTATTTGTCAATCTGTTATTGGAATATTAAACTAGGTGAATGCTTTTGCATATTTCTATTCAGAACAGATCCTCACCACTAGATGTGTGCTTTGCTTTGTCCCTCAAAACGTTTCTTATTTGTTTCATTGTCATCAAGGAGAAAAGTTTCATCACATCGTTAGAGACTTAGAATGTCAATAGATCAGTGTTTCTTTACAATTGTTCTCCACATGCAATTTTGTGTTTCCCAGTGTGCTGTGTTCTTTTCAGTTTGGCTTTTAGATATATAAGGCATGTTGTTCCCTGTACAAGTACAACAACAGTTTAAAGGACCTGTACTATAGTTTTGCAACCCCTTGTTAACTTGTCATGTTTACTAGTAGAAGTTGTTGGAACTGTATCTGACTGTAACAACTTTCACTTGCTTCACTAACATTCGATGACTGCCCTAACCTCATTGACCAATAAGTGCAGTATGCAATTCTTTGTGCTTTGGACCATTTATTTAGGTATCCTGCAAGTAGTAGTTGTGTTATGCGTGTTCTAATATTACTATGTCACAAATGTAAAACATTTTATTAATTGGGCACAGAATTATTTAACATGGCTGCACTGATTGCTGTTCCTGAATTTAAGAAAATCTTTATGTGATACAGGTTCCAGATGTTGCTGTGGCTTTAATGCCACTATGTGAGGCTTTTGGGTCAATAGCACCGCCACCTAATCACAAGTCTACCATTCTTGGTGAAACATCTGTTTATTCGGTCTTCTCTTGTGCATTTCTTTGCCTTCTTCGCTTGTGGAAGTTTTATAGACCTCCTCAAGAGTATTGTCTTGCTGGTCGTGGAGGCTCAGTAAAGCTGGAACTGACTCTGGACTATCTGTTGTTGATGCTAATAATCGCATTGAGTTCTCAAATTCATCTGCCCCTAATAGGGATTCTTACAACAATATGGGCTCAGTCAATGAGGTTCCTGCTCAGCCGATTTATATTGATTCTTTCCCCAAGCTAAGGGCTTGGTATTTTCAGAATCAAGCTTGCATCGCCTCTACACTTTCTGGTTTTTGCAACAAAACCCTGTCCATCAAGTCATGAACAAAATTTTGAATATGATTTGCGAAAAATGAATAAAAGTGGGGTATCATCTAGTAATCTTTCATCCACTTCTAGTAGTAGTGTCAGTGGTTCCTCTGTAAGTGCATCGGATGATTCTTGCCAAAGGCCTGCAGTTCCTGCTTGGGAATTTTTAGAAGCTGTTCCTTTTGTTCTTGAAGCTGTTCTGACAGCATGTGCTCATGGGCGGCTTTCCAGCCGAGACTTGACTACAAGTGAGTTGATTCCCCATATTGTATGTTGGTAGCTCTCAGCATCATTTTATTTGCTAATGTTACCGTACTGCAGGCTTAAGGGATCTGGTGGACTTTTGCCTGCTTCTCTTGCTGCAATTGTAAGCTACTTCTCAGCAGAAATTACACGAGGAATCTGGAAACCTGTTCCAATGAATGGAATTGAATGGCCTAGTCCCGGTGCTTCTCTTCATTCCATTGAAGCTGAAGTAAAGGAAATTCTTGCATCTGCTGGTGTTCAGATTAACAGCTGCTATCCGCGTATGTTCTGCATTCTGTTCTTGCACATCAACTTAGTTACCTTAGTCACATTTATTGTAGTTACCTTAGTCACATTTATTGTCAGGCTTCGCCATCAATATGCCAAATACCTTTATTCCACTTATGTTGTCATATAAAGCATATTATATTCTTTCAGGTGGTGTGCCGCCAATGCTTCCTTTACCTATGGCTGCACTTATCAGCTTGACGATTACATTTAAGCTAGATAGGAGTTTGGAGTACATTCATAGGGTCATTGGACAGGCACTAGAGAACTGTGCAGGGGGGAGTTCCTGGCCAAGCATGCCCATTATTGGGGCATTGTGGACACAGAAAGTGCGAAGATGGCATGACTTCATCGTCCTCTCTTGTATGCTTTGTCCATTTGGCAGAGACAAAGATGCAGTTGCGCAGCTCATCCAAAGTTGCTTCTTGTCCTTTCTGCAGTCTTCACCCAGTGGTTCTGACATAATTGCAAACCGTGGAGTTGGGGCTTTACTAGGGGACTCAATCACGAATCAAGGTCTTAGGCTCCCAATGGCACCTGGTTTCATCTACTTGAGAACATGTCGAACTTTCCATGACACTTACTTCATTAGTGAAGTGATCCTCAAGCAAGTTATTGAGTGGGCTCACAAACTTGCAAATGGATGGTCTTTCAATGGGCCTCCGCAGTTGAAATCAGGCCGGACACCACTATCTTGTGCAGCATCCATGGCGCATCAGGTTGCGTTGCTTGGTGGAGGTCTCCTGTGCGTAGCAGGTGGACCACTTGTGGTCCAGGTGTTGTATGAGGAAACACTGCCAACACTGCTGCTATCAGCCAGAGAACAGAGTTTGAAAGACCCTGGGCCAGTTTCTAGCACACTCCAAGGTTATGCCATGGCCAACATGCTCTTCTACAGTGGTAGCCTGCTTTGGCTAGCGGATAGGACTGATCCTGTCATGAAATTGTCTTTCCTCTGAGGCGGCCACGGGTGGTGAGAAACCACATGGATTTCATAGCTGGTGTATTAGACGGACACATTCTTCTGGGCTGTGACCCGGGTACCTGGAAAGCGTATGTGTCGCAATTTATGTTCCTGGTGGTGAAGTTTGTTCCATCATGGTTGCGGGACATAAAGCTGGAGACGCTAAAGAAGATAGCAGCTGGACTTAGGAGTTGGCATGAACATGACCTTGCTCTCTCTCTTCTTGAGCGAGGAGGACCACAAGCTATCTCTGTTGTAGTCGAGACCTTGCTGTGATCCCCTGCCATTTGGACATTTTGCCCCCACCTGACAGAGCAGCCGCTGTTGGAGTTTTGAGGGTTTGAGGTTGGTGATTTGAGGTCTAGCTGAAGTAATCAGGATAACTCTTAAAGAATTCCACTTGAGCTATCAGGATAACTGAAGTTTTATCATGTATGGTGAACCCATCGGGGTTTTTGTGAATTCAATACTGAAGAACATGCGACCTACTAGTAGGAGTGTATTAACTTCAGCCCTAACATGTAATATATGGAAAGTTCATTAACTTATTGTACTGAACTTTCTGTATTTTAATTTCTGTCCTCTCGACTCTCGGAAGTCTTCTACATTATTGCCCGTCGTGAAGTTGTTGCAATGCATCGAAAATTTCTCAAATTTTTTGTCCGACCGCACTTTACTCTCCTTGGTTTGGATCTCACTCTTATTATTGGCCACACATTTTCAATCCAAATCTCTAACATGAAACAATGTTTTCAATCCAAAGCCACCACATTTTTAATTAAACATGAGACCAAGTTTTGAACAATGTCTGTCTAGCCATGGTATGTGGTTTAATTCAAAGATATATTGGAACAGACGATGCGATGGTTGCATAAATCTCCAAGCCATAAATTTTTCTAAATGACCGTGCAAACTGTACATTTTAATAACACCTACAGTCTAAAAGATGACCATAAACTGTACGTTTTAATAACACACCTGCAATCTATGAAAGTTGACGCGGTGCTGGTCCTAGTTCCTTTCCTTCAAGCTTCAGTAATCAATTTTTATCTTTCATCATCAATATTGATAAAAAAAATTATATAAAACTTTTCCCATGACGCGAGTCGTGAGTCCTAAACTTCATTTTACTTAATTAAAGCAATGAAATTACAAAGTAGTTTTAGTGCAACCGTCAATCTGAAAGGCGGCCACAAACCAACACACATAAACGCCATCTTAAAGGAAATAACTACCATGTCATCGCTTCAAACCAAGGCCATATAAATTCCTACCAAGGCCACTGACACAGCGCACATGCTGCAAACACTGAAGAAAGTAAGCCCAACAACTAAGCTCGATCCAATCACTGGTGGTTAATGGTCTCCTGGTGCTTCCGGTCTTTCTTCCACATGGGTTTGCCATTTGGTGGCGAAAGTGTAGTCTTCAGAATTTCCACCCCATGCTCCTCCTGGAGGATGAACTGGCTTTTGTAGATTGTAGCCATGAGCAATATATAAGAGAGAATGGAGCAAATAATACAACCGATTTATGTAGGAGATTAAACCCTTTTTCCATAAAATCTAACGGCGTTGCTTGCTCTTCGTCGAGCTTGTCAAACTGCTGCGAGCCCCACAACATTGCAAAGTATTTTTTGACATATTGGATAAAATACTACAGTTATTAAGAAATATTATGACTTGTAGGCCCGAGAACTCGGAATGGTCATTTTAACGTAGGCCTAATACTACCTAAAATAGTGGTTTTGCAAAGTACTTTTAGAATATTAGATCAATGCTATAGCTTTGCAAAATACTTTGGTTCTGAAAAGTTGTTGGATGTTTAGATACAAACAATCCCATACTCTCTAAAACCATGGTTTTGTAAAAAAAAACTTACTCTTTTTGGAGTTTTATAAACTCTACTCACATCTTTTTTTTTTTCTAAATCATGATTTTATATGTTAAACCATATTTTCTTGAAACCACGGTTTCTATTACATCATCCAAACGGGCCCTAAGCGCATCTAGTCAGTTCACATTGTTAAAGGATTCTCACATGTACTATTTTGTGCTACACTACACATGTATTTGTGATAAGAGCTGATTCAAAAAAAATATGTTGAAATGTTTTTTCTTCCCTCGTAAATGGTAGATATGTCTATATGAGTACTTATGAGTTTTACATGCCAAAAAGATGCAAATACATGTTGTTTGTTTGTATTACAATACAAAGTTGCAAACAATTTTTAACATAGTTAAAATTCACTCACAAAAACTAAAATATATCAAAACAACTAACATACAACATCCCAAGGTTATAAATTGCCATTCCCACCGAGACCACTAATTCCTAGAGTTAAAATAGAGCTACATATCAAACAGGTGCACATACTCCACGATGGAAGACCAACTCTAAAAAATACAACTTTGGTTGAGCGGAACTACAAAAAAAATAGAGCAGGTTGCGGTTCCCAAGGGACCATAGAGAGCCACAAAGGAGGGGTTTGGATTTGAAAAAAGTTTCAGAAGATATATCTAAAATAGATGGTGATTGATACAGCAATTCTTGTTCGTAAGTTCTAGTGTGAGTATTGCGCCGAACATAAAGTTTGTGACGGGTAGTAAAAGAATAGTCTCTGACTATCATTAAATAAAGGGTAGGTCAATTCTTTTTTCTAGAGATTCTAGAGAAAGTGACACAAAGTGAAGCGAAAGAGTTTTCTTTGTATAAGAATTAGGTCTATATCATATATAAATAGAAGGGAAATAAAAAAAAGGGAAGTGGGGATTACATTGGATGAATCCTTAAGGAAGACACGTCACAAAACAAACAAAGGCTAAAGTAAGCACTCCTTGCTTTTGGTTTGAGCGAAACAGATCCTAGATGTTGTCATAGTAAAGAATCGTCAACAAGGGCGTTCTAGTGCGTCATAGATTCTTATCCAAGACTTGTATCATTTGATGATGCCATGTGAATCGCTAGAAACATGTGAAGTGTATGGCTAACCCAATAACGAAAGTTTCATAAGGGGACTGGAGCAGGCTACCATGAGACAAGAGATCTTCTTTCTAGAGAGATTCGATTCGGAACTCTTATATCCAAGGTCAATATGGAAATTCCTTCAGAGGTTTTCCCTTACTTTGTCTGTTTCAACAAACAATTCGAAAAACATGAGGGTTGCGCTCGTTGCGAGACTTAACCCAACACCTTACGGCACGAGCTGACGACAGCCATGCACCACTTGTGTCCGCATTCCCGAGGGCACCCCTCTCTTTCAAGAGGATTCGTGGCATGTCAAGCCCTGGTAAGGTTCTTCGCTTTGCATCGAATTAAACCACATGCTCCACCGCTTGTGCGGGCCTCATCAATCCTATATCTATCTATATAAAGAGAAAATCGTGTATAGAAGCGGTTTTTTCTTTGGCCAAATGTTATAGATGTCCATCTCGGCGGGCGGGCTTTCCGCAAGACGCGCCCGTGCTGCATGGCCCATCGGGGTCGAGCGGTAGTCATGGCGCGTCGTGCCTCCGGCCGCGTCTTGAGGGCCGTGCTCGCCATCGGCCAGCACGCAGCCCTATGGGCCGAGTTTCAGGCCGGCCGGCCCGATAAGCACGACAATCTTAGTAGATCGGGCTAGCCCGCGGCCAGAAAGTAAGTGGTCGCCGGACGGGCAGGAGGAGCTAAGACAGAGATTGGGAAGCGAGGATGGGGCGATTGCCGCGATTGCGATCTTGTGTGTGAGTCGAGATTTGACCTCATGTGGCGCACACAAAGCGCGACCTACATGCGCTTCGAGAGGAAGGAGAGCCACCCCGCCCTCTCTCCCACGCTCGCCAAGCTCGAGCCTCGTGGTAGTCGGGTTCGTGTGGGCGCTGCACCCACCGCCGTCAAGCGGTGGAGGAGGGAGGCGGGCGACGCTGCCCAAGCTCGGAGTGGGAAGCGACAATTGCTGTGAGTGGGGAGTGGGCGACGATCGCGACTCGCGACCAGCAGTCTGACGCTGGAGAGAGGGAGGCTGGGCGCGAGAGAGTCTGGCTGTGGTGGGAAGGATTGAAGTTAGGGTTAGGGGTTGGGGCTAACTTTGCTTTTACTAGGCCGCCACCGTGCGTTGCTTGTGTGACCATGGCTCGATACCAGACGCCTGTGCACAGCCACGGCTCGCTCCCCGGACCGGGCCCGCCGACCATCGGGGCGTGCCGTGCTTGGGCCGGACAAAAAACGCGGGCTTCGTGTCGGGCCGCCGTGCCTCGCGCTGTATGGACATTTATACCAAACGGTACTTCAAACTTGGAATGAGCATGAAGAGATTAACGGGACTTCTTTCTCTTTTGTATTTTTCTAGCGGACCGATCGCGCAAGATCTTTGGTCTTCCCCTGGAACCGATGAAAAAGTGGGTCGCTTCTTATGGACTCGCTCAGAATGATTCTTTTTATTACTATTTCCTCCGCTCAATGGATAAAGATGACCCCTTCTTCCTATGCATTACTAAGGAACAATAGTCTCTCTTTTATAGGTGAAATTTGACTGGGTTTTAGTTTATACCCTTCCTGGATTATATGAGACCAAAAACAAGAAATGGCAAGAAAGTTCTATATGGATACAGAAATAGAAGAAAATTAGGATGACTGTGGATTAAATGGTTCCAAACCTGTGAATTTTTTTGTTGTAATAACAAGAAATTTAGTTCAATACTTGTGAAACGTTTAATTATTCGAATGTATTGGCAGAATTTTTGATTAATTCCGTTAATTATCCTAACCAAGATCAATTGTTTGATCACCGCAAATTTTTTTATTCTGAGTTTTATTCTCAGATTCTGTCTGAAGGGTTTGGGATTGTTGTAGAAATCCCACTCTCGCTAGGGCAACTATCTTGTCCAGAAGAAAAAGAAATACCAAAGTTTTGAAAAATTTACAATCTATTCATTTAATATTTCCCTTTTTAGAAGACAAATTTTTGCATTTACATTATCTATCACATATAGAAATACCCTATCCTATCCTTTTAGAAATCCTAGTTCAACTCCTTGAATACCAGATTCAAGATATATATATTTTTATTTGTTACACTATTTTTGTTATGTAAGCCCACTTAGCTCAAAGGTTAGAGCATCACATTTGTAATGCGAGGATCATCGGTTCAAATCACTCTATCTTATTGATACGTTAAAAAAAACTTCACTTAAATCGTCTGATTCCTCTTTATCGAAGAAGCCTATGCTCGAAATAATCGAGCATGGGCTTTTCTGGTCAAAATGTATTTTGTCTTTATTACTTTATCATGAGTTATTTTTCTTGGTGAGGGCCGAAATACTAACGGCCCACACGGCCCACTAGGTGCCACTAGCGGCGGGACTGCGGTCTGCGGGTGCGGAAGGAATGATTTGGCGGGAACATCGACAAAACGCCGCCGTTTCCCCTCCCCATTCCTCCCCCCCAAACGGCCAAACCCCACGTTCGCCGGCCCGTCCGTCACCATTCGATTCGTCCACTTCCATCCCGACTCGGCGACTCCGTCTCCGCTCGCCCCCTCCTCTCGACGCGAGCAAAACCTCTCCGCTACCGTCCACCCATTCCGGCGGAGCCCCCTGGCCCCTGCCAGAATCAGAATGGAGGCGGCGCTGAAGGCAAGCATCGCATTGTTCCAACTCCCCACCCCCAAAACCCTAGGCGCCGTGGGGCCCCGACGCCGCGCGGCGCTAGAATCCTATCCCAACGGCGGCGGCGGTCTAATCTCGCACGTTTCTGTATGTGCAGGGCTATTTCGGGTACTCAACGTTCCGGCCGTACCAGAGGGAGATCATACAGAAGGTCCTGGATGGGCGGGATTGCCTCGCCGTCATGGCCACCGGCAGCGGCAAGTCCATCTGGTAGAGTCGGTCTCCCTCGCTTGTTTTTTTTTTTTGTGTTTTATTATGACGAAATGGCTGTGCGGCGCTTGTTTCTTTATTTATTTATTTTGGGTGGGGTGTTGTCGATGGTACAATCTAAGTTCCAATGCTGCATTTATTGGACGATGAGTTGTACCTCTGGCGCTTTCTGGATCTATTTTTTGTGGATGGTTGAGATATTGCTCGAGATTGATTGATTGATGGATTTCAATGGTTTCGTAAATACATTTTGTTGGTAGAAATGTAGCCATTAAGCTATAATGGCCAGGTCGTTTTCATTGTAGTGTGCATATCTTAACATTTTCTGCCAGGAAATCATCAGGTCAGCTGGAGTTTAACTGCACCTAGGAAATTATGATTAGAGTGGATTGTGCAGAAACCGGCAAAATTATCTTCTCAAAAGGACCTGACCACATTTTTCTCTGTTTCATAATTGTTGTCATCTGCAAAACCTTTTAGAGCTGTTTTGTTTATCAATTTCTACAAAAATCTATAGTAGGTTGTTGACACTAGAGCTGTGGGTTTGCAGCAGGATTTCAAGCGAAATGCCTCCTATTTGCTAATTTGTTTTTTTGTAAGTATGTGTTTTGCAGCTGGCCATAGAATAACTTATTCTGTGGCCACTTCAAGTTACGATAGTTACTATGCTAATTTACGAGACTACAATAACTCCTTACTAAGTGATTTACTATAACATTATGGTAAATATCACCGTGACCTGTAGTAACCCGAGTATCGTGAATGCATATTCATGTTATCGTAAATTGGTACAAACATTATCGTAAATCAAGGTGGCTATAGAATAAGTTATATATATATATATATATATATATATATATATATATATATATATATATATCCTTAAATTATTTGCTGATCTCTCACATTTCTTCAGAAAAAAGGAAATGCGTTTTGTCGAACTCATTTATATTAAGTAAGTATTTTATAGTAGCCTCAACAGACCGTAGTTCTCTTCTGGTATATCCAGACAATAGGTAGGAACAAGACTGAAAGATTCTATTATTTCATTTTATATACAAAAATTGCTGTTCGATTATGGCAATTCCTCTTTTGGCAGCTATCAAATTCCCCCACTGGTTACAAAGAAGACAGCTGTTGTTGTAAGCCCTCTTCTGTCCCTGATGCAAGACCAGGTAGGGTTGAAATGTTCAATATATCCTTAGTGCTTTACTCACGTTTTTAAATTTCTTTTACCAAAATACTTGGTGAGGACTTCATTTCCTTAAAACAGGTTATGAGTTTAAAACAAAAAGGTGTGAAATCTGAGTACCTTGGCAGCACCCAAATGAATAGCTCCGTCAGCAATGAGGCGGAAAAGGGCGCGTTTGATGTGCTGTACATGACACCAGAGAAAGCCATTTCACTTCCTTCAAGGTGAAACGCTATAATATTTGGTATCACTTTAGATGTTATAAAAGCACATGGTGTGCTGGACATGTTCTTGTGACACCATAGTAGGCTGTTGCAAACTTGAATAGCTTGTCCTTCTGAGTATGCAGGATTAGTGGAAGAGGTTGTAGATACCTTGGTTAATAGTGAAGGCATATGTATATTGCTTCAAGTTATTGTGCGTGTCAACATTATTTTCATAGGTAACCGAGATGTAGCTATAAATAGAGTTGCAACAAGGACCCAACAGGATTTATTTCTAGGGAACTTGGAATCTTGGGCTGTTGAAATATCTGTCTCCAAAAGGAATGTGTGTATCCTTGATATAATGTCTCCGATGAAATTGATTATAGGTAATGCTAGCGACAGATATGTGTTTGCTCAAGGAAAGGCTTCTTGGCTCACCTTCTGGTTTGTTGTTATGTGGGGACAGCTGTACTGTGATGCAGTGCAGCACACTTGAACTGGCTCCAATATCCTCTCCAACTTCATCACGTTAGTTTAATATTTAGTTTAGAGATTGAGCTGGCTTGCACATTAATATTGAAGTTTGTTAGTATGTTTTGTTGGTCTAGGATTCTAGGAGATGGCTGTGTAATGCCATGCAATTAGTTGAATAAAGGAAGCATGATTAAACTCCCCAAAACCCATCCATCCTGTGCGTTGTCTCTGGGCGACGTTGCTGTCATGGTTCCGCCCTTGTTGAAGCATATGGTCCTGCATCTGCGTCCATTCATCTTCCACCGCTACCACCCGTACCCTACAACCTTCAATCCTTTGATACGAGTTGCAATCCATCACACTTGGCTGCAATAAAACTTGAGAGTTCTGTCCTGGGTAGATCAATATTTATACAATAAAGCTGTGGCCTTATCAAATCTTATTATATGTTCGTCATGTAGATCTTGGCAATATGGATATATTTAGTAGGGCCCTCCCCTACTGTTCTTCTGAAAGAAACAAAACAAATAATACATGCAGTTTTTACTAGGTTGACTTACTTTTCTTTTCCATTTTTGTCCAGGTTTTGGAGTAACTTGCAGGCTGCTGGAATCTGCTTGTTAGCTGTCGATGAAGCTCATTGCATATCGGAATGGGGCCATGATTTCAGGTTGTTTTCTCTTTTGATTTGATAAATGGAACACTGAACACGTCTTGTAAAAGTACAGGGTACTTAGTCATTTGAGTTTCATAAACAATATATTTATGCAATTTGGAAAATCCTGTATTCACTTGTGGAACAGGTATTTGTGGTAGTTATATGTAACGGTGGGATGGATTGTGTGTTCTTATTTATCCAGATTTTGGGCTGATGCTATTGCACCTTTATTTGCATGCTTTTTCTATATTTTTCATCCCCCATCCTTTGATATTGAATTGATTGGAAGCGGAGAGAAATCGGCATTTCTCCCTCTTTTAACTTGATTTCCATAATTCAAACTCTCTTGCAGGATGGTGTACAAGCAGCTGCATTCATTGCGCGACCTTCTTGTGGGTGTTCCCTTTGTTGCTTTAACTGCCACTGCCACAGAAAGGTATGAATTTTACACTATCACTTTGTTTTCTTCCTTAAAGGGACAGGGTAAGATAAATAGCTTTAGAGCATTCAAATCCCCTAAAGATAATAACAATGAGCATTAGATTATGCCCATAGTGGTTATTAGGTGTTTGACTGTAAACAGAAGGATTTTCCAAAATTTGGTGATGGATGTCCGGCAGGTAGCCTCCAAAACCAAAGAGGACATCAACCTATGCTTTAGGGTCTTGACAACTCTGACTTAGACCTTGTATCTATCCCGGGGACGTGTGTCTTGTGTGCCCTTTGGGGTTTTTGTGCCGATGGCACTTTCTGTACATAAACTCTCTTTTCTTAATTGAGAGGCAGAGCTCCTGCTAGGTTCATTAAAAAAAAAACTGTATCCAGATATCATCAAAGAGATGACAAAATCAAACTATTGTATCCTTGGTGTCAAAGTAGCACATATAGTCTCTAAAAGCAGCTGAACCAGCCAGACAAACATACAAATATCGCAACTGTATATTGTGTAAATTGTCAGCGCGAGTGGGCTCTCTCTCTCTCTCTGGGGTGGTGGTTGTGGCAGAACCGCCCAATTTAACCTAATCCCGAGTGTACTTGTCAGCCATTTGACACTAAGTACACAAGAGACCAAGTTAAGCCCGGTAGTCTGTCGAGTACACTCCATGGGAGAACTCGAAAATCCACGTTTTCATCAGGATCATAAACAAGTGAATAAAGCTTACATCATTTATTAACCATTTCATACATCACAAGATTACGTAAAATCAGAGTTAAAACAGGTTTCATATAAGCAACGGAAGAAGGGCCATTTTATACAAGAGCAGCGGAAGTAAATAGTTTTGAATAAAGCAGAAGTAGAATTATATGAGAGTAAAACTACTACGATCGCAGCGGAAGGATTTCCTCGTTGAGCCCACCAGGAGGTATTCACACACAGCAACGGTTAGCTCTAGCATCCACCTGTTACCTGCAACAGGGGGAATAAAACTCTGAGTACACAATGTACTCCACAAGACTTACCCGACTAGGTGGGAGTAGCCTCCCAACTCTCAAGGATATGCCGGGGGCTATTTGATAGCTGTTTGGTTGTTTTTGCAGAGAAGGATTACTAACAGTGCATCCTTATATTCAAAGTTTTAGCAATCACATCAAGTACATTCCCTAACCATTCTAGGTAAGCACCTGAACTACTTTCAAGCATGTGGTAAGCAATCAGAATATTTCTCATGATCCGCAGTACCCTCATCATCACCTTCATGTTTCAGTTGTATTAACTACGATAGCAGTAGTGCGACAAGTGGTATCCATATCCGAGGAGGGCGGCGATTGCAATCGATGTACATCCAGCTGGGCAATCCCAAACACACGCCCGTACTTCTTGAAGGAGCAAGTACAAGGCTACCTTTCCTCTCGTACGACCCAGGTCTGAAAGTGACCCGACCATTCGGAGAACCCACCCTATGAGGCCCGTCCCTCGAACCGGCGACGGGTTTCCCCCTCATAAGTTTTACCATGGACATCCCCTGCCTCCTAACAACTCCTCGAATGGTCAGTGTAACACTCCAATAAACTTTTTAGGGACCCTGAGTCATAGGAAAGTACTTAGCTTCACGGTCAACTGTAACTCAGGCCCCTGTTATGTGTTCGCGGGAAACGTGCACCCAGAGCCGCGCCCTGTTGCACCTACCAACCATTCAGAAAATCCATTTTTCCTCTTCCTGCCCGGTCTCCAATTATTGTCCATATCCAAAACCATGTGACAGTAGTAATAGTTTAACCATCACCTATTTCTCGCGAGTGACCGTCCATCACTCGACTTCTACTGTAAGCCCTATAGCATAGCATACTACACGATCCCTATCTTACTAGTAGGACTCATAGGATAGAATATTTATGCGGGTGGGTTTCAATAAACTCCTGTAACTTAATGCACGAACAACATAATAATAAGTGCTATAAAAATAGGGGTTATGCACCGGGGCTTGCCTGGGTAAACCATCATTATACTATGTTAGTCGGCTCCATCTTCGGGACGTGATCCAACCATCTCCATCTTCTGGACGTGGTCACATTACACCGGCTTCTGGTTCAACTCCATAGGCCATCAATTCATCCATCAACCACCAACGCACCTAAATGATATGCATAGATGCAAATGCATGCTTAAGTCAAACAAGTGCAACAAGACATTTACAAACAATACAAGACAAGCAACACGTCATCACGGTGAAGGGTAACTAAATGTTGGAGGTTCGACTCTCATCCTCTCCACAACGACTTACTTGCGAGTTACTATTATCACACAAGTGAGCAAAACAACTATTTGCATTTTAAAACATACAAGTGAAAGTTCATCATAACATGCCAAACACACTTCTACTTACTAAACACACTTTGCCTATACATCATGTAGAACAAGTAGTATAGACAAACGTATATTTTTTGAACAGGAAATACAGCAGGGGAAGCCCCCACTGTAGGAATATATTAAATAAAAACTGAAACCTGTACAAAAGATAGAGAAATAACAACAAACCAACCAGCCGGGGGGCTGAGGTAGCCACGGCGGGAAGGGAACCGCAGGCCAAAAACCAGGGAGGCCTAAGAGAGGAGATCTAAACAGAGGAGAAAAGCTACACGTTTATCATCTCTCATTCTAAAAGCCTGAAGTATGGCCTCTTCACAGAAGAGTTTTTTCCAAGAAGAGAAAGAAGGCCGGCCTCTATCGAATATGAAGTTGTTTCTCTGCTTCCAAATATGCCAGGCAACAATGATGAAGGTCTCCATGAAGAAAGGATTTTGGTGCTGCTGTTTTGATTGTATCATCATTTGAAAGAATTACCTCATTCCAAATATGCGAAGGGCGGGCCTGGTGCAAGCGGTAGAGTCTTACCGCCTGTGACCGGAAGGTCCCGGGTTTGAGTCGCGGTCTCCTCGCATTGCACAGGCGAGGGTAAGGCTTGCCACTGACACCCTTCCCTAGACCCCGAACAGAGCGGGAGCTCTCTGCACTGGGTACGCCCTTTGTTTTGATTGTATCATCATTTGAAAGAATTCACTCTGAAGGTTCCATTGGATTCTCAAGTGCTGCCAACATTCCTGGCTGAAGGGGCAACTGAAAAATAGGTGGTGAGCAGTTTCCTCAACATTGTTGCTGCAGAGAACACAATTGTAATTATTGCCCTCTAATTTGCTGCAGAGACAAACGTATATTAACCCTAATCTAAACACTTAACATATATAAAAGCTTTAATAGTTATAACCAAGGAATAAAAAGGTGGCGCACCAAACATCTATTTTGGAGATGAAAATTTTATGGGAGACACATCTTAACTAAACAAAGCTACTGCATAAATTTCATAATTTCTAGATAAGCAGATTATTTACTAACAGTTAATTAAGATTTAATTGTGATAAAAGCATGTGACACATGATAAATCAATAACTCAGTAAATAAACATCCATTGGACATGAAATTTTTGCCAGAGCACACACACATCCAGACTAGTTTACCATAAAAATTTCACTGCATTTGCACTAACCAAACATCCTCTATTAATTTACCAAGGAAAACATAGATCTGAAATTACAGCAATAATTTTATACTAAAACATATGATATTATATATCTAGTGCATAGATCTAGGCATTTGGAGTGTAACAAAACTGGTTTGGCATTTTTAGGATTTTTCTACAATTTACTATGAATTTTCAAAGTTTCAACTGATTTATACTAAAAAGAAAAAGGAAAACCATATAAGACAAACACTTTGTACTGAGGTCCCTGTAGTTTTATCAAACCAACCCGCAATACATTACACACTATGCAGCACTATTCATATAAGTCACGAGATTTACATTGGGAACCCTGGAAAAGCTTCTATTTATGCGTGAGGTCCTTCTCTTCTTCTCCCTCGTCCTCACCGAAAAGCAGAGGAGGGGCATGCAGAGGCCGATTTCCGGCCATGGAGGGCTAAGCGGCGGCGATGGACCCGAGGCGGAGGGTGCGCGGGCCCTTGAGAGACTGGGGCAGTACACGACCTCATTGGAGGCGGCTGAGGCGGTCCGGCCCTTGGACGCGGCGCCAGCGGCTGCTGGCGGGCGGCTGGCTGGCTGGCGAGCGGAGGACCCATGTAAGGAGCGTGGGAGGGGCGGCTCGGCCGAGCGCAGCCGGTGGTGGCCCGGCCATGCGTGCGGTGGGCGATCAGACTGGCTGGCAGCGGCGCGCTACAGCAGCTCTGGCAAGGCAGCTCCGGCCTTGGCGGTCTCAATGCAGTGTGTCTGGCGAAGCGGGCCAGAGGCGGAGTTGGTGGCGGTGGAGCAGCGCAGCAGCTAGCAGAGCTCTCGACCCAGCCATGGCGACATTGCCTTGAGACACTGAGAGCAAGCGAGAGAGAAGCAGAGCGAGCGGGAGGCGAGGGAAAGTGAGGGCGCGAGGGGCTCGGCTCCACTTGAGCGCTGCGCGCACAGAGGGCAGCATGGCATGGCAGGGGCAGCAGAGGCACTGCAGGACGAGGACGACGCTTGCTTGCTGTGCGTGCACATGGCGAGAAAGCAAGGCATGGGCGACGGCGGTGGCCAAGTGTCCCTCTTGGAAGAAGCAACGCAGCAGTAGCGTTTGGTTAAGCTACGGGCCCCACACCTGTATAAAATATCTTCAACTCGAAGCAAACTCCAACTTTGCTTAAGGGACCCTTTGTCATTAACGCAATAGATTAGGAGATAAACATGCTCAAACTTTGGTTTGTCGGTGATTCAGAGACTTGGAAATTTTTCTAAGTTCTTCGAAATTGAATTCGATTCAAACTTTGGAGCCTTAACTAATCTATCAAACATGCAAACTAAGCACCAACAAGCACTCCACCACAAAGTTCATAACTTGTACTAAGTTTTCACACGGACATATTTTGAGTTTATTAATAAATTATTTTTTATTCAGCCTTCAACAAGCTATCAAGCAATTAACACCAATTAGGTTTTTTGACATTTTTAAGCATTTTCTCCATATTTTTCCAACATAAATCCTAAACAACTTTTGTTAGCTTAAACTCATTTAGAGATGTTTAAGCACAAAAAACAAAGTTAGTTGACATCACACATGTTGACTATATTCACAAAGGTGATTTAACCAAACATGTATCGTATCATTTCATGCAAGAATTTATCACCAAGCATAGAAAACTTATTTATTAGGTTTTATTAAGCCTTAAACTATTGTTAAACAGCACGTAACACCGGGGTGTTACAGTGGTGTGGTGGTGGTGGTGGTTTTTTTTGGGGTGGGGTGGGGAACTGGTTTTCAAAACTGGTTCAATGTTACGCGCTCATCCTCTTCTTTCATAATAATTTTGTAGGGTGCGCTTGAGATATTTCTACTTCCTTGGTTCTCACGAGTCCTCATGTGGTGGTTGGCTCATTTGATCGTTCTAACCTTTTCTATGGTGTGAAAACATGCAACCGATCTATGTCCTTTATAAGTGAACTTGTGAAAGATGTTTCAAAGAAGAGTGCTGCGGGTGAGTCAACAATAATATATTGTACGACCATCCGGGACACAGAACAGGTTTGTGAACCATAGTTATATAATTTCAGACTTGCAATTGCTAATGCTTGAGAATGCAAACATCAGTTTTTTTTTTCTGTGCTCCTTAAAAGTACCTGTGCATTTTTCAGATCATTATATAGATGCACATCAAATTCGTGCAATGTGAATTTGTTAATACTTGCTTTTGATTGTTTGAGTAACAAGCTCTTCCATTGTTTTTCTGGTCAATGGGACTGTTATGTGGCTGCTAGGATTGAGAGGGAGAGAGAGCTGTGCGGCTGCTACAGTACCCGCGGGGTACTGTTCACGCGAGGGAGAGAGAGAGGAACGGCTGGCTCTAGGGGAAGTCAGCAACTTAATTGTTGCTTCTTGCTTGATTATAACTGATACAGGGTTCTTTTTTTATAGAGATGACTGACTTGACCCCTAAGAAAATATCCTAACCGAATCAATCTAACATATCTCTTTCCTACCAAACTAATCTAATCCAATCTGTCCACGCGCTACAGAACCGCGTGCTACAGTACCTCGTGGGCCCTGGGCTGGCTCCACTTGCCATAACACTACTCCGCCCCTCGAGGACAGCTCGTCCTCGAGCTGTGGTGATTGCTGGAGCGGAAGACCTTGCGGTCCAGAGAAGATCGCCATGGCAGACCTGCTTCCTCCTTGAGGTGCCAAACTTGGCTGCTCCATCTGATCTGTCTGGAATCGAATCCGCCGTGTCGAATCCATGGAGCCTTTGCGTGGAGTCGATGGTGCCCTCCTCCACGAGTAGCCACCCCGCTATGGGTGCAAGCAGAGAAGCGGGTGTCTTTGGGCGTACTCAAGCTACCGATGGAGCTTTGAAGGCTCTTCTTGAGCCGGCGGAGAATAAGCGATACAAACAGCCACGGCCCCGCTTGAGGGATCGGTCTGTGGCTCGTAGAGAGAGCAGCGACAAAGGCACCATGTCCGCCAATGTCGGTGCATGGATGATCGCTTTGCATTGGTGACACTAGTGCGGCGGGGTTTTTAGCGAAAGTCTGTTTGGTGATGAGATCGCCGGAGTTGTAGCGGCCGGGGTCTTCATTGGTGATGTGACCATGGGGAAGAGGAACGCAACGCACGGCGAGTCGACACCGTCGTTGTTGGTGATGGCGCGATAAAGGCGGCAAGTGGCGCGAAGCGATGTGGAATCGCACCGGCACCACTACGGCCGCCGATGGTGCTGGCGCGGCGTCGTTAAGGACGGCGGTAAAGACGGAACCACATCGGAATCGATCCGATCCGATTCGGCGAAGTGGACGGCCATTGGAGCCTCTTAGGTATTGGCCAAATATGTTCACTAAAAAGTTGAAATCTAAGCGCTTGTTGTGTGGGCGGTGACGGCGTGATGGTCGGGTGGTCCGGAGGAGCGCCGCGGCGTTCTGGACCTCCCGCATGCAGTGGCTGAGGTTCACGATTGCCGCCGTTGTTTGCTCCGGGGTGAGGACGAGGGCGGACGACGCCGGGCAGTAGGGCATTGGTTAATCGCCCTTAAGGATGCCAGGAGTTTTGGTGCCAAATGCATGCCTTGCTTTGTGTGGGAAGCAATGGCCGACAAAGACGGGTGGTGGCGGTGGTGGGTGTCTTGCGGCGGCGGTGGTGGGAAGTGGGAACTTCGGTCAGAGGGCTGAACATAATCGAATCCGTTAGAGCTCGATACCAGATTGTTATGTGGCTGCTAGGATTGAGAGGGGGAGAGAGCTGTGCTGCTGCTACAGTACCGCGGTGTACTGTTCACGCGAGGGAGAGAGAGAGGAACGACGGGCTCCCAAGGGAAGCCAGCAACAATTGTTGCTTCTTGCTTGATTATAATCGACATCTGGTTTTTTTATAGAGATGGTGACTTGACTCTAAGAAAATATCCTAACCGAATCAATCTAACATATCTCTTTCCTACCAAACCAATCTAATCTAATCATGTGGTTTCACGCACTACACTACGCGTGGGCTGGGCCTCCACTCCACTTGCCATATGAGGACACTTTTAGATTCCATTCGGGTATGTTCTTTGTCTAAAAATTTGGAAGTGGGATTTTAGAAGTTTTTTACTTTGTGACTCAAAATGGCAGCTGGTATGTACCCAATGGGTCATGGCCAAGAGATGCACTACCAGTCTGCACCCGCCAGATCAAAATCTTACCCGTCGGGTTAGGTCCGTAACGCATGATGGGTAGAAAATTCATTCCATACCAGAGAAAAGCTTTTGACGGGTAATTCTTACCCGACGGGTAACCGCACTCCAACAATATACCCGAGTTCACACACCAAAATATAATAGCTTCCAGCAAAACAAATCAACAATAGAGCAGCAAAACAGAAATATATCCAGGTCAAGCTAGTCGAAATAGATCAGATGCCTCATTGGTTCATTCCAAATATGCTTATATGGGGATTAGGGTTTGAGGGAGTTTTGGAATATATATACTCATATGCTTATATGGGCCAAATATGGGCTAAAATTGCAAAGGTTGAATATTATTTATGCGGGTTTTTTTTACCCGCGGGTATGCGGGTATGGGTAGTATACACCTACACCCGTACCCGCATACCCGATGGGTACAAGAATTCGTCCAATAACGTACCCGCAGGTGCAAAATGTCTTCCATACCCGCTTCCTTATCGGGTAAAACCCGTCGGGTACTCGGGTTTGGTGCACCGTCGCCATTTTGACCTGTGACCGGAAGGTCCCGGGTTCGAGTCGCGGTCTCCTCGCATTGCACAGGCGAGAGTAAGGCTTGCCACTAACACCCTTCCCCAGACCCCGCACAGAGCGGGAGCTCTCTGCACTGGGTACGCCCTTTTATTTTAGAAGTTTTACCTGTGGGTTTCTGGAATAATCTGATGAATTTGGGCTTCCTTATTGACTTTGTGTAACCTGCTTTTAATACATAATAGATTTCCACTGTTTCAACTTGTGTAGATAAAAAAAATCTTTTCCCCAGGTTCATGAGGCTTTAGTCACTTCTGGAATCAGGGCTGGAATTTATCACGGTCAAATGGGCAGCAGAGCTAGAGAGGAATCCCATAGGTTTTTCATCTATTCACTGTCTGCTCTATTTTGGGTGTCTGTTCGTTATGTTGTTTTTCTTCTACATACATTTTCCTTGAGCAATGTAAATCCTTGACTATATTGTTTTGAGTTTTGACCAATGCTCAAACGATATTCTGAACCATTTGTCAGTATCCTCTCTGAAAAATGATTTTGTTGAACTATTTTTATTGACCTGTTAGGCTGTTACTGTTAGATATGCTTGACCATGTCATTATGAGAAATGGAATATCATGTGGTTTATAAGTACCATGATTTGGTTTAATCTCAACATTCTCTATAAAATATTTACTAGATTGTCTTTGTTCTGTTAGATTCACATTGATCATGCAATCAATTAATTAGAATTAGAAAAGTAAAACATTTAGACAAATACATAGGTCAAGGGGGATAAGAATGGTCAGTTGTTTGATTTATGCATTCAGTTTTGTACAAATTATGGTGGCAGATTTATGATTGATCATTGGTTATGTTGCTCCTGCAGATCCTTCATTAGGGATGAAGTTCTTGTGATGGTGGCAACTATAGCTTTTGGAATGGGTATTGATAAGCCTGATGTTAGATGCGTAATACACTATGGATGTCCAAAGAGCCTAGAGTCCTACTACCAGGAAAGTGGGCGTTGTGGAAGAGATGGACTGCCTTCAGTCTGCTGGCTATATTACCAAAGAAGTGATTTTACAAAAGCTGATTTCTATTGTTCTGAGGCAAAAAATGTAGGTCATTTTTTTGCATGCTGGATGTTTTCTCACTCCATCCATGCAGCCTAGTGCTTCTGCTGTGTGCCTACTTGTTTTCTTAATGTTTTATTTCATTAAACAGGGAACCCAGAGAAAAGCAATCATGGATTCCTTCATGGCAGCACAAAAATATTGCCTCCTTGCTACATGCCGTAGAAGGTTCTTATTGCAGTATTTTGGTGAAGAATGCAACACTGACTGTGGTATGTTCCTTTTTATTTTATAACATTTATTTCTTGTCTATTCTTATCCTATAGCTTAATTTACTAGGTTATGCGGTATCATGCAACCTTACCTCGACTGCTGGAATTGTCTTGTAGTGACATTGATTAATGGCACATATCTTGATCTGCAGGCAATTGTGATAATTGCACAGCAGTGAAAAACGAGAGGGATTTGTCAAAAGAAGCCTTTCTGTTGCTGTCCTGCATCAAATCTTGTGGAGGACGCTGGGGCCTCAATTTACCTATTGATGTTCTTCGTGGATCACGAGTAAATCTTTATCCTTTTTGTTTCAGTTTTCTACAATTGTGACATACATTAGCTGCCTGTAGTTCATTTGATATCATGTATGTGTTGATAGTTTTATCACTGGGAATGACCATATGTGACAGAATGCACTGTTACGTTTACTGAAGTCATGGCATACCGTAAGCTTTTGAAGTCTCCACAATATTTTTACTTTAGAAGATCAAAATGATTGAACCATAGTGACAACTCACAAAGTTCTTGGGTTGACGTGGTCGACGAACGGGGTATGCTACTTAAGCGAGAGGTTTTTACACTGTGGGGTCGAAAATGACCCGCACACCTGGGTCGGTGTCAATGTTTCTGGGTGGAGGGTTGATGCCTTAGACCCCCTCTTATGTGACTATGGATTGAACAGTAAATTTTTCTCAGAATTTAGTCTTGGTTACTAAATTGCTTTTTCTGGGTAGATGGGAAATACCAACTATTTTCTCATTTTGTAGGCCAAGAAGATTGTTGACAACAATTATGATAAACTACAAATGCATGGGCGTGGTAAAGATTATTCGTCAAACTGGTGGAAAGCACTTGGTGGTCTCCTTATAGCACACGGTACTAAATACTAATGTTGACCTCTCTATTTCATTCTACTATTCTTGTAAGTTGTGTGAAGCTACACATTTCTAAAATTGTTGATTCTGCCTGTGCACAGCCAATTCCGTTGCTGTCTTTTCCCTGACCAAAGAAGAAAGTATTACAAAAAGATTTGATTTTGTATGCAAGCAAATGGCATATTATGTATGCATTTTTTTTTCTTTTGCCGTAGAAGATATTCACAGCAGATATGGCCATAATAAGTACACTGAATTATATTTTTAAGGCAATCCGTTCTCATGTACATTTTCACCTGTTGAGCGCAAACTTCGTTGATTATCGTTTTCAGGTCTTGAAACCTGTAAAGCTTAGAAAGTACACTCTGTTTTCAAGGCTAACATCGTTCGTTTTCATGGTTAACATCTTTCTACCAACCTAAACAGTAAGCACATTCATGAACATCTCAGATACTGACTTCACACCTTAAAATTTGTTTGAATGTAAACCTGGTTTATTCTTCAAAATGAAATACTGTTACTTGATATATGCCAACTTCTCCGTAGTTACACTGGTTAGACCTTTGAAGTCCAGGGCTTTGATGAAACCCTTGTTACTAGTCTAGGTTTGAAGGCTGGCACAAACTTTCTTAAGAACAAAATCAGGGGAGCATCTCTCCTCCTTCTCGAGTTTTTTTTGTTTATTTTTTACTTGATATGTGGCTACGCCAAGCTCTCTGCATTAGGTTTTAGGACAATGAAATGCTTTTGCCATCCTTAAATTGTGCTATAATTTATTTATTTTCTTCTTTTATCTATCATGATTATTTGAAGGAGACTGTTCATGATACATTTAGATTTGTCAGGTGCTGTGTTGCGGTTTCCTTATGGATTTTGTAGTCATTGTACCTATTCCCTTTCTGCAGTCCTTTGCTAAGCTTAGTCTTGAAGTAAACTTTCCAGAAATGCTTAAGGACAACCACCCCTAACTCAGCGTCTATATATTCAGTGTCAGTCCAAAAGGGGTCAAGTTTCTCTCTACTGCTGATAAAATGGATGGAACACCACTGGTATTTCAGCTGACTGCAGAGATGATTGAACTAGAGGAGCATGGTAGTTCACATCATAAAGAAGGTGGTGGTTTAAATCCTGTGCTAACATTAGAATCTGAAAAAATTTCTGAGGTAGGTTCATCAAAATACTATTTATTAATCCCCACGCAGTCACCCACCTGGGAATTTCAGTTTTTTGTTCTTTTGTGCCTGATTTAAATTTCTTGCAGGATGAATCAAAACTCTATCAAATGCTCCTGAATGTTAGGATGAAGCTTGCTCAAGATATTGGCACTGCTCCGTGAGTAAAAATTTGAACTACCGTAACGAGTTTATGGATACAGGTTCTTTAGCTATTTTATGCTAGAATTTGGAAAAGTTAGTGAACTGAATTTCTTTAATCCCGCTTGTTACAGGTATGCTATATGTGGTGATCAGACGATAAGAAACTTTGCAAAGATGAGACCTTCTACTGGAGCTAGACTTGCTAATATCGATGGTGTCAACCAGGTATTACTTTGAAAAGGTTACTTAGCAAACTATCTTTTGTTAATCCGAGTAGTATGCATCTCTGCAGTTCATCCAATTTTAAAAAAGACAATATTCTGACCATTCTTTTCTGTATTGTACTTATATATTGATACTTCTGACCTTTTGTTTGCAGCATTTTATCTCACGTTTCAGTAACATTTTCATCCAAAATATCGCGCAATTGTCGAAGGAGTTAAACCTCCCGTTGGATAATTCACCATTACCACCACCAACAACAAATCCAGCTGTAGAAAATATTGCTGGTATACCAAAACCTTTACAAAACAATCTTCCTGGGATCTTGGGTGATGCAAAGCTGACTGCTTGGGAATTGTGGCATAAGCAGGAGTACTCATTCCTGAAAATTGCTGTGAGTTACTACAGTTTTCGTTTTCCACTGACATGATACTCAAGTTCACAGATTGGTATGATTGTGTATTCTAGTATTTCCATGAGCAGTGCCAATAAAAGAGCAAGCGGTTATTGCGTACATACTTGATGCTGCTCGAGAAGGATGTGAGATGGACTGGAGTAGGTTTTGCAGGGAGGTAGGGCTGACACCTGATATAGCCACCGCGATCCGTCTTGCAATCTCAAAGGTTGGATCACGTGAGAAGCTGAAGCCAATCAAAGAGGAGCTCCCAGAGAATGTAATTCTCCCTCAGCACATAATCATTCCATTTCTATTTGTGATTAAACATAGTATTAATATTGCTTCTGAAAAAAATAATAGCCACTCTCATCAGGCATTGGCGCACATTTTGTTGTATGTTCATCCAAAGCAGCATGAATATCTAATTTACTTGGGAAAAATGCTATATGACAATCACAGGTAACTTACGACATGATCAAGACATTCCTGACTATTGAGGGGCGTGGATTGTCAGAGCAAGTCTTTGGTAACGGTACTGCTGATGGGGTTCCTAGTAGAATAGCAGAGTCCCCAATATCTTCCTCCCATGCAAGTGAAGCTAGCAGAAATGATATGGGAGATGGTGTCCCAGCGGCAGAGGCCAGTGATGCAAACCCTTCAGCAAAGAGAGGCCAAACTGTTTCTGCTGAGGGGCCAGCAACAAAACTGCAAAGGATAGACGAGCATGGGGCAAAGTCAACTGGCACAGCGGCTGCCACTGAAGAATCTGTGCTAGCTCTGGTTGCGAGCTGCAATGGGGTAATGTACTAAAGCATTTTTTTTCCCAAGCTTGATTGGAAATCCATGTGCGGGGATCCTCTGATGTTGAGTGACTTGGTCACAGATATGTGGACCCGTGAGCGTGGAGGCCAACATTTCAGTGATTCACTCTGACTTAAACGTCAGGAACTGCTTCCGAAATCCTTGTCATTCCTGTGCTGACGAGTGGCATTGTTTCAGGTATCGCTGGAGGATGTTGCCAAGCACTTCAAGGGATCCAAGAGAGAATCGGTCTTGGAGATATTGGAGGGCCTTGAATCTCAATTCATAATTTACAAGAGAAACGGGAACTACATGATCCTGTGACAAACTGAGGGGTTGCTGCATCCTATTTCTAGCAGCTTGCCGGCCTAGTCTGGGAAGGGGACATGCCTCAGTTGTGTGTATATATATGTGCTGGTGGTGACTTTAGACTATGATAACAAAGTTGTTTCGGCTGGTGTGCATGTGCTCATTTTGGGGATTGGCCAGAACTAGGAGATGTACGAACGTGTGTTTGGTAGCACAATATCCCTTTGTCATCTGGTGTATGCGTATCTTGTCCATGGTTTATGTTTACTGATTCACTCCGCTCTTTTTTCATTGGGTGCATGTGCTAATTCTGGGGATTGGCCTCCTTTTGGAACGAAGGATTGGTGGTGGATGTTATAGGATCCGACTCCTCTTGCAATTTTCCGATGTGGTTATTTGGAATAAAGTATCAAAGACTTTAGAATCACACAGAATTACTATGAAATGGTGTAATTCAAGAGAATTTCAGGGAAATCTTGCGCGAGGTTGAGTTTCTTAGAAACTAAAATTTGTCTGAATCTTCCCCACAAGTTCTTTGTTTTTCCTGTATACATCCAAATGCTCTATGGAGAGAAACTTTCCGCATTCTAAATTACTGCAAATATCAGCCACTCGAACAATACATTTTCTCTGCTCTTATATTTTACTGTATGATTTATGATTATATTTTACTGTATGAATTATGATTATTGCGATCCAGCGTTCCGAAGAGAGTCTAGTGAAATCACGAGATGCCTTACAAGTGGCAAACAGAAGAAACCATAGCATATTCATGCCCTTGGAAAGCAGGTGAACCCATTGTCTTAAAAACAATTCGTGCCTCACGTGCCCGATGGGTACGCACAACACAGTGCTCCAGTGCTTTTGACGTACTCGGCGCGAGCCAGCACCCTTCATGAAGCCAGACCAGACACCCACGGGCAACTGGCTGGCTTGGCTCACTTCACTCGGCGGCCGCACCCAACCGCAGTGCGCCGCGGCGATCAGAGCAAAGCAAACCCCAGGCCCCCAACCAACCCGCCCGCCCGCAACTGCCTCGAACGCGGCAACGGCAAGCGCCCTCCCTCCCGTAGTCACCGCCGCAGTGAGTGAGATGATCAGCGGAGGGGCCGCGGCCGCCGGGAACCCGAGGAGGAGGAGGACGCGATGAAGGCGCAGCCGCTGCTACCGGCGGTGCTCAAGAGGCGGAGGGCCCCCCGCGTGGCGGTGCTGGCGCTCGTCCTCTGCTCCCTGCTCGTGCCCTTGGCCTTCCTCTTCGACGGCGCCCCTTCCGGTAGGTACCCTACCCTATCCTCCCTCGCTCGCTCGCTTCCTCGCAATGCGCATTGGGTTGGGAGCGCGGGGGCCGCCGCGCTCGGATCACCGCCTCTCCGCCGGTGGATCTGGCGGTCCAGCTCCCCCCAGTGGTTGGTCGCCCGCCCGGTTACCGCGCGGCCGTGTTGATTAACCTCCGCCTTTCGCCTTTTCGGGATTGTTTTCGGTTTGGCGTACTTTACGATGGGTGTGCGCGATGCAGGGTACGTGACGACGGAGGAGCGGCGCCGACAGGTACCCTGCTGTTTCAAACCCTCTCTTTTGCCCGTAGTCGTTGTTGATGCTGATTGATTTGGACGTCACCATGTGCGAGCGGAGACGACGGCTCACTGATTTCCGCTATTTTTTTTACCCCCGTGTTTTCTTCACCGCGTTGGATTCAGGAGGTCGTTCTGCCTAAGTTCGATCACGAGGAGAAGAGGCGTCCTACTGGCGCTGACAGAGAGCGACAGGTCTGTTGGCTGTTACTCTGATTGGAAGCGATTGTTTTCTTTGTGATTTTTTGTTTTGTTTTGTTTGGAATGGAGGGACTTTATTGCAGGGCACCGAAATGATGACTATTAGTTATCACCTGTTTAAGACCGATCACGATGTTTGAAACTTTACTAACGCCTACATGTTCTGCAATTAGAGGCAATGCTTTGTGGTTGGTTCCTCGCCTGTTAGTGCTGTAGGGACAATTTATTTTCCACATGTTACAAAAGGTTCATTCACTGTTCTTTCTGCATCAAGTACAAGTGAATATATCGCTCAAATTTGCTTAAGATGTGTGAAGGATGCTTCTGCAGTCCGTGACAGTTGCATCTCTCAGGATGCGCCGGAGAGGAAGATCCCTAGAAGTAGTTCAGGAGTCATTCATCAACAAACACCGGAGAAGAACATCTCCAAAAGCAGTACAGGAGTCATTCATCACCAAACACCGGAGAAGAACATCTCCAAAGGTATGTCATAGCAGTTTCAAGGCCCAAAGTGCAAATGCCCTTGCTGCTAATGCTAGAACAGTGTTCAGGGTGTGTAAATTTTAAGCTATGCCAAGGTCATTGGGGTTGTACGACACCTCAATTGTACCACAGTGAAAATTATATGTGGACATCATTTCAGCTAGGGATGAAAATGACCAGAAAGGTCGGTAACGGTGTTTCCTATACGAAAACTATTCCCGGTCAGTCGGAAACTCACCGTATTTAAAATTTCACTATTTAGTGGTGACATCAATACGGTGCTGATTGCTGAAAGAAATTAGAAATCAAAAGTTCATTGAAACTAGAAACAAAAAAGTTTAAATACGGCAATGGTCGGAAACTTTCAAAAACGATGTCACTTTTATGGGAAGCGATTCCTGGTAAGCGGAACATTTTATTTCCCCTTTCATCCCTAATTTTAGCCTTGCGATAGATTTTTTCCTGATGTTCGTGGCTCTTCAATCTTTCACCTGTTGATGTTAAATTAAATTTCAGCTGTCAAGTTAGTTTTTCCATTTCCCTCCTCTTGGTTCCCTCTCTTTTCCAAGATTTACTTTAGAACCTACCATCAATTATTTTTATCCAACTATCGCTTGAGTCCAGACAAACAAGCTATCTTGCTTATGTTGACTATCATAAAGTTGTCTTTATCACTAATGTCTAATGGCACTTGGTCAAAGCTATTTAGTGGTAGTTGGCCCTTATCATTTTTTTGTGGGCATCTTTTTTCATGTCTGATGTTGTAGTTATTTTGCCTTTCCTTACATGTGACTCAATAATTGCTAACATATGCAGTTCTTCCAGCACCAAAAGTTGAACCATCAAAGGATGTGACGGATTCAACTAAAGTCGCAAGAGTATGGATCTTTAGCTTTCAAAGTTGTACTTTGTTGTTTCAGAACTGCTACTTCAGTACTTCATGTCATTTCACAATTTTCTTATTTTAAGACATCTTTCGTTGGGGTTGAAACTAGATTAGGGGTAGCACTAATTGAAGAAAAGCTTGTCCAACACCGGTTGAGATGGTTTGGACATGTCCAACGGAGACCTCCAGAGGCACCGGTGCGTAGTGGAATCCTAAGCCAGGATAGTAACGTGAAGAGAGGCAGAGGAAGACCGGAGTTGACTTGGGTAGAGGCAATAAAAAGAGACTTGAAAGGATGGAATATACCCAAAGACTTAGCCTTAGATAGGAGTGCTTGGAAAACAGCTATTCACGTGCCTGAACCTTGATTGCTTCTGCTGGGTTTCAACTCTAGCCTACCCCAACTTGTTTGGGACTTAAAAGCTTTGTTGTTGTTTCGTTGGGGTTGTGTTCTAAGGGTCCGTTCTTTCTCTTTAATATAAAGATACACAGCTCTCCTACATGTTCGAGAAAAAAAGACACCTTCCGTTACCAAACTTTTCATGTAACGCAAAAGAAATACACACACTAAAATGGTCATATATCAATTCTGTTCAGCTCAAACGCCTAAGATCATAGGCTACATGATGCAACTTTTTGAATAATTTCCCATCATCTTAACTAATCCACAACAACAACAACAACAAAGCCTTTAAGTCCCAAACAAGTTGGGGTAGGCTAGAGTTGAAACCCAGCAGAAGCAATCAAGGTTCAATCATCTTAACTAATCCAATAATGTAAAAGTTAACTTGTGTTGTGACAATCTTGAGTAGAATATAGTGCATCCCTATACATTTTTCTTCAAAGCGTAACCTCGTGTTTTCTATCAGTGTTCTTTCTAGTTCCACCTGATCTTTTGCAGCCTGAGTTGTGCTGATGTTCGCCAAAACGCAACCTGTCCTTTCAGGATGCTAGCCAAGAAGGTGAAAAGGCTGATGAAGTGGAAAAGGCAAAGTCTTGTCAACTTGAATTTGGGAGTTATTGTCTCTGGTCCATTGAGCACAAAGAAATAATGAAAGATCATATAGTGAAAAGGCTAAAAGATCAACTCTTCGTAGCACGCTCATACTATCCAAGCATTGCAAAACTTCAAGGACAGGAAGCTCTGACTCAGGAAATGAAGCAAAACATACAAGACCATGAAAGGATTCTTAGTGTATCAACAGTTGATGCTGATCTACCATCCCTGTAAGAATTAAATTTTACTTCTTAAGATCATAGTTCCGTGTGATGATTAGTGTTAAAGCTGATTGTGCGATGACTATGTTACTATAAGAACAAATTTTATTACATTGAATTGGGTGTCCTATAAGTTAAGATGATCTATTTTTTTTTTCTGAATGCCCGTTAGGGAATATATTTATGTCTTAAAGAGACAAGGAGATTTAATTCAATCTAGGGCGTTATTTCCAATCATCAGTAGGGCTTAATACTTAGATAATTTGAATGACAAGCTGTTTTGTGATTTCAGTATCAACAGAAGGATGAAGCAGATGGAGCGAACATTAGTGAGAGCCAAATCTTGCACAGTAGATTGTAAGAATGTTGACAGGAAGCTTCATGCAGATACTTGATATGACTGAGGATGAAGCTCATTTTCATATGAAGCAGAGTGCATTCCTCTACAATCTCGGTGCCCAGACATTGCCGAAAAGTCATCATTGCCTATCTATGAGGTTGACACTAGAATATTTCAAATCATCTTCATTGGATTCTGATGATTCTCCTGGCAAGTTCAGTAGTCCAGAATACAGGCACTATGTTATACTATCTAGGAGCGTTATTGCGGCTTCTGTAGTGATCAACTCAACTGTGACCAGTTGTAAGGTATTTGGCTGATATTTACAATGTTAAATCTATACACTATCTTCTGAGCTGTGCATCCCCAGCATACTCACTGGTCTTTTTGCAGGAGCCAGGCTACCTTGCTTTTCATATCCTAACTGATGCTCAGAACTTCTATGCCATGAAACACTGGTTTGCCAGGAATTCATATATAAAATGCAGCTATCCATGTCCTAAACTACGAGGCCATTATTTTGGAGAGACTTCCAAAGTATACTATCTGGCAGCTGTATTTGCCAGAGGAGTTCCGTGTTCTCATTAGGAGCATTAAGCAGCCTACTGAAAACACAAGAATGAAATACCTGTCACTTTTCAGCCACTCACATTTCATTATTCCAGAAATATTCAAGTATCTAAACAAGGTGGTTGTGTTGGATGACGATGTAGTTGTTCAACGTGATCTGTCTTTCTTGTGGAATATTGATATGGGAGACAAGGTAAATGGCGCTGTCGAATTTTGTGGTCTGAAACTGGGTGAAATGAAAAATGTCTTGGGTAAAACAGCATATGATCCCAAGTCGTGTGCATGGATGTCAGGGGTGAATTTGATTAATTTGGATAAATGGAGGGAGCATAATGTTACTGAGAACTATCTGTTGCTCATGAAAAGGTTAGTATTGTTCCAGGCCAGTAAATTCATGCTATAGAATGTTATAAAAAGGGATGCTTGCATTAGGTGGTATGCCTTTCTATTTTGGCATGTTTTACAGGCTTGAAAGAAATTTTCAGTGCCATCAAATAGTTTGCTTTCTTTCATTTTTCGTTGAATTTTCTCCAATAGAACTTTGAAAACGATAGTATGTTTTAGTGTATTTCAGATGTTTCTTCATATTGTTAGCTAGTTATTTATCTCATTATTCTTGTTTTGTTACAGTTCAAAGTCAAGGATGAGCTGTCCCTGCGAGCAGCAGCATTTCCTCTAAGCTTGCTATCCTTGCAACATCTAATATATCCCCTAGATGAAAAATTGACCCTTGCTGGACTTGGATATGATTATGGAATTGATGAAGAGGTTGCGCGGAGATCTGCATCATTGCACTACAATGGCAACATGAAACCTTGGCTTGAATTAGGTATACCGGACTACAAGAAGTACTGGAAGAGGTTTCTTGTCCGAGGAGATCGATTTATGGACGAGTGCAACGTAAATCCGTGATGCGGTTGGACCCGAAATCAGAACAATTGCGTAAATCTGTGACGCAGTTGGACCTGAAATCAGAACAATTGGAATAGATGGCTACATCAGCTAGCCTTACTGAAGTCAAATTGTGGAAGAGAACGAATTCTAGTGGTGGAGCCAGGATTTTTTTTGAGTTGGATATTCCCAACATGGAAGTAGTAAATACAAAAGTATATACGGTGGTATAAATTTGAGTAAATGCTGGAGACTATGTGATCCATCGACCACCCTCTAGTGCCGCTCGCTCTTTCTAACAAATATTTCAAATCAGTCGACTTCATCTTACAAAACCTTCATGACATACAGATAAATATACATGCCACAAAACAATATAACAATGTCAATAATTGCGCTATAAAATTTGGATTTGGGATATAGAGAAGTGAATTATTGCAAAACATGCCCTTGTACCCTGCTAGTCCGTCTAGCTCCACAAACCCTAACATATATTAAGATCTAACTAAGTACACCGATAGACCGGCCATATAGGTAAAATGACACTAGCATATACTCATTCTATCTCAAAATAGTTGACACTTTAGCTATGAATCTCGACAAATAATTAGCTGAAGTGTTAACTAGTTTAGGACAAAGAGAGTAGTCAACAACAAGATAAATTATTAGCCATAGTCTACTTTATATCTGGGCCTTGTTTAGTTGCTCCTAACTCCCAACTTTGGCACTATGCAAAAAGAAGATTACTCGTCACATCAAACTTGTGGTACATACATGGAGTACTAAATGTAGACGAAATCAAAAACTAATTGCACAGATTAGGTTGTACTTTGCGAGACTAACGCGTTTTGAGCCTAATTAGTCAACGATTGGACAATTATTACCAAATACAAACGAAATGCTACATTACGCTTCTGACAAGAACGCACAATGAATCGGCGGGGCCGAATTCGCCAACTAAACAAGGCTCGATGATGTGGTAGAACATGATCGACGTGATGCCACCGGAAAAAAGACAGATGGAGGAGCTAATACTACTTGCTTCGATTAATTACTAGTACAAGTACTTTCTTAGGTGCACAACACAACGGCCGCCCGATGCTTGATGGTTTTTTTTTTGGAAGCCAAAGACGACCGACGAGGTGGTGCAAAGGTTTGAAGAGATATATATGGGCATTGTGCAATGTGCACTCCTCCTGGAATGGACTGCTGGAGGGCGTCAACGTCGTCTCATGTTATTGAGAACATCTAGGCTCCTAATTGGGTTTCGGTGATTAATGACAATATAAGATTACTATGACTAATGTGTGTTTTGCAGAGGCAATTAAGTTAGGTCACGATAATGGAGATCGATTAGGCAATCAAGGTTGTCATACCCCTACGATGGAAATCGTTTCGGTTTTCAAAGGATGGACGACAAGGTTAAGGATGACTAGTTCTAAGTGCCGTTTGGAGTTGAAGAGACACTTAGAGTAGTTTAGTACTTTGTTTTTCCTTTGACCGTACTATTAAGGGGGGTATGGACGGGTAGCTTGACCTAGGTGAGTCTAGTGAGTTAGGTGTGGTGCACACTTGTTAAAACTAGCACTAGGTAGCTCCTAAATATGACTAAGATCCTTTGGAGCAAACTTCATTCACATATGATTGAGAGTTGAAAGTGAATGGATGGTCAAAGACTGACCGGACGCTGGCTCCGATGCGACAGGGCCCTGGAGAGGTCAAGTGACCGGACGCTGAGGGCCAGCGTCCGGTCGACTCTAGTAAGGTTCCAGAGAAGAGAATATGCGACCGGACGCGTCCGGTCCACTCCAGAAAGGTTCCAGTGAGGGTTATTTGCGACCGAACGCGTCCGGTCAGTGGTGACCGGACCCTGCCTGCGTCCGGTCAACACTTAAACACGGGTGTGCGGGTTGAACTGACCGGAGCGTCCGGTCAACTTGACCGGAGCGTCCGGTCACCCCGCAGAGGCACATAACGGTTCGTTTTTCTGCCCATGTTATAAATAGAAGCTTCACTCGTGTGTGGAGTCACTTTTGCTCATTTCAACAGCTGAAACACACCTTAGAGAGTGCCAAGAAGAGTAAGGTCCTAGTGAGGTGATTGAGATTTGAGAATCCAAAGAGAGCCCTCATTAGTGAAGATCAAGAGTAGCAAAGTGTGCATCCACCCTTCTCCCTAGGCTTGTTGTGGTCAAGTGAGAGTTCGTGCTTGTTACTCTTGGTGATCGCCATCATCTAGACGGCTTGGTGGTGATTGGGAGCTTGGTGATAATCCGGAGAGCTTGTGGATGACCCAACTCAAGTTGTGAGCGGTTGTGGGTGATTCACCGCGACGGAGTGTTTAAGAATCAACCCGTAGAGAGCACTTGATCCTTACGCGGATCAAGGGGGAGCTACACCCTTGCGTGGGTGCTCCAACGAGGACTAGTGGAGAGTGGCGACTCTCCGATACCTCGGCAAAACATCGCCGCGTTTTATCTCCTCTCTTTACTTTGAGCATTTACTTTGAGCATTTCAATTCTTGTCATTTACATTCCTAGAATTGCCATGCTAGAGTAGGATTGGAACTAGGTTGCTAAACTTTTGTGCGTTAGATCAATAGAAACACTTCTCTAGGCACAAGGGGTTAATTGGACTAACCATAGGACTGGTTTATTGCGAAGAAATTTAGAATTCGTCCAATTCACCCCCCTCTTGGGCATCTTGATCCTTTCAATTGGTATCGGAGCCTCGTGCTCACGTTTTTAAGCTTAATCGCTTAGAGCAAGATGTCTCACGGGGATGGACCTCCTCCTATCTTCGAGGGGGATGATTTTCTATATTAGAAAATTCGCATGGAGGCGTACCTAGAAGCTCTAGACGTTGGAATACTTAGAGCCGCCTTACATGGGTTCCTAAGACCTAGGAATCCCGTACAACTTTAAGGCGATAAAGTGAACTATGAAAAATGGAATGCAAAGGCTCGCAACACCATCTTTAGAAGTCTTTGCAAAGATGTGTTCAACCGTGTAAGGAACCACAAAGACGTCCATGCACTATGGTCAGACGTTTGTGCGCTCCATGAGGAAACAAAGAGTGAGCGTGAGGAACGCTATCATCTTGTCATGAAAAAGCTCAACTCTTTTGAAATGCTTCTTAAAGAATGTGCTAATGAAATGTATTCACGTTTGAATGTTCTTATAGAGGAAGTCAATAGGCTTGGACTTACTCAAATGTCACCATCCGACGTTGTGAGAAAGATCTTGAGTGTGCTACATCAAATATGGGCATATTGTGACCGTGCTACATCAAGGTGATCTTTCCACCGCTACACCGACACAAATCTTGGGAAAGATCAATGCTCATGAAATATACATGCACATCACACCTCAAGATGGCTCATCCTCTACTAAGAAGAAAGAAAAAGATTTAGCATTCAAAGCTAGTCAAGATAAGGGCAAGGCAAGACTTGAGTATAAGAGCTCTAGTGATGAAGAAGATGAAGATGAAGATCTTGCTCTCATGGTGAAGAAAGCCGCCAAGATGCTAAAGAAGCTAAACAAGAATGGCATCAAGTTCGATGGCAAGAAGAAGAAGTTCTTCACAAGCTCTAGGAGAAAGCTAATCTCCGAAATGGATTGCTTTAATTGTGGTGAACTTGGTCATCTAGCACACCAATGCACCAAGCCCAAGAAAGACAAGTTCAAGAACAAGTTTAAGGGCAAGAAAGATGACTCAAGCAATGAAGAAGAAGATGAAAAGAAGAAGAACAAGCCATACAAGAAGAGAGATGGCAAGAAGAGAGACTTCCACAAGAAAAAGAAGAGTGAAAAGACCTACATTGTCGGTGATTGGCTCACAGACATTGATTCATCTAGTGGATCATCTGATGATGATAGTGACGATGAGAAAGTGGCCGCCATAGCTATTGATCTCTCATCTTCACCGCCACCACCGCCATCATCCTCTATACATCTATGCCTTATGGCCAAGGGTGAACGCAAGATAACTAATAATGATGATAGTAGTGATGATGAGCAAGCTAGTGATGATGATAGCGATAGCGATGATGATGATTCACCTTCATATGATGATCTTGTTAAAATTCTAAGAAAATACACTAAGATCATTAGAAAGAGTAGAGCTAAAATTGAAAAACTAGATGTTAAGAATGATTCACTTTTAGCAAAATGTGATACAATAGAAAAGGCTAATGTTGAGCTTAGAGAAGCAAATGATGCTATGTCATCCAAACTCAAGGAGCTCAAATCTTCTAAGAAAGAGCTTAAAGATAAATATGATAAACTTGTGTGGGTGCACAACGAGCTCATCACTAGCCACAACAAGCTAAAAGATGAATATACTACTCTTAAGATTAATCATGATAATCTTGCTATTGCTCAAGAATTTCTATCCAATGAGCCGCATGATGCTATTAACCATGTTGTTAAGATTGATATAGCTACATCATGTGATGACTTGATCATTGAGAACATTGAGCAAGGTTCTAGTATCAAGGGCAAGCAAGTGGTTGAGTGCAATGACTATGATGAGTATGTCAAGCTCAAGAATGACAATGCAAAGCTCAAGAGAGATCTTGAAGAAATCAAAAGCTACAACACCATTGTGCTAGAAACCCTTGATCATGATGGTGACTTGATCCTTGAGAATAAGAAGCTCAAAGAGGAAAACAAGAAGCTCAAGGAAGAAAAGAACAATGATGCTCTTAAGGAAGAGAACAAGAAGCTTAAGTTGGAGAAAGAGCATCTCAAGGTTGGATTGAGCAAGTTCACAAGAGGCAAATATCTTCAAAGTGAGCTACTTATGAACACCGTCATGAAGATGGATAGAAGTGGCATTGGATATGTGGCACATGTAGAGAAGAAGAAGGCTCAAGTTCAACAACAACAATCAAAGCCGAGGCCAAAGAGATGCTTTGAGTGTGGACAAGAAGGCCACTTTGCTCATGAGTGCCAAACTCCACCACCACAACCCTTGCCCAAGCATGCTAGACCCTTTGCCTTCAATGCTCATTACATGCTTAGAAAGGATTCTAGTGGAAAGATGAAAGTCATGTTCTTAGGACCTCCTAACAAGAATAGGCTTAAGAAGATTTGAGTTGCTAAGTCACTTGTTGAGAAGGTGAAGGGCCCTCAACAAGTTTGGGTTCCTAAAGCTTAAATCTCTGGTGTGTAGGTGAACTACAAGACCGGTGGAAGTCATTGGGTTATTGATAGTGGTTGCACACAACATTTGACCGGTGATCCTCGTATGTTCACCTCGCTTGATGAAGAAGTAGATGGGCAAGAGAGAATTATATTTGGAGATAACTCAAAGGGCAAGGTTAAAGGATTGGACAAAGTGGCAATATCAAATGATCATTCCATCTCCAATGTGCTATATGTTGCTTCATTGAGCTTCAACTTGCTATCCGTTGGACAATTGTGTGATCTTGGCTTCCAATGCTTGTTCACCGAGAAGGAAGTTGTTGTATCCAAGAAGGATGATGATCAAGTGATATTTCAAGGATTTAGATACAACAACTTATATCTAGTGGACTTTACCTCCGAAGATGCAAACTTGAAGACATGCTTATTCACCAAAACAACACTTGGATGACTATGGCATAGAAGACTTGCTCATGTTGGTATGAGTTCACTCAAGAAGCTAATGAAGAATGATTTGGTGAGAGGATTGAAGGATGTGAAGTTTGAGAAGGACAAGCTTTGTAGTGCATGTCAAGCCGGTAAGCAAGTTACAAATACTCATCCAACAAAAGCTTTCATGTCAACCACAAGAGTGCTAGAACTCCTACACATGGATTTGTTTGAACCAACAACATACAAGAGCTTAGGAGAAAATCTTTATTGTCTTGTGATAGTTGATGATTATTCAAGGTATACATGGGTGTTCTTCCTTCATGACAAATCCGAAGTTGCATCTTGCTTCAAAAAGTTTGCCAAGAGAGCACAAAATGAATTTGAAGTGAAGCTCAAGAAGATAAGAAGTGACAACGGGAAAGAGTTTGACAACACAAACATAGAGGCATATTGTGATGAAGTTGGAATCAAACATGAAGTCTCCGCAACCTATACTCCTCAATAAAATGGTGTAGTTGAGAGAAAGAACCGGACATTGATCACTCTTGCAAGAACAATGCTAGATGAGTACAACACCCCCGAAGCTCTATGGGCGGAAGCCATCAACACCGCATGCTATGCATCTAACCACCTATTCCTTTAAAAGTTTCTTGGCAAGACACCTTATGAGTTGCTCAATGGGAAGAAGCCGGACGTCTCCTTCTTTAAGGTGTTTGGTTGTAAATGCTACATCCACAAGAAGCGGCAACACCTAGGGAAGTTTTAAAGATGTTGTGATATTGGTTTTCTTGTAGGTTACTCATCAAAGTCCAAAGCATATAGAGTATTTAATTATGCCACCGGTTTGGTTAAAGAAACATATGATGTGGAATTTGATGAATCTAACGGCTCCCAAGGAGCACATGAGAATCTTGATGATGTAGGTGATGAACCATTGAGGGAGGCCATAAAGAACATTCCTGTTGGAGACATCAAGCCAAAAGATGATGAAGATGATGTACAAGTGATTGATCCACCCTCTTCATCAAGTATGCCACAAGATGGTGAAAAAGATGGAAGAGTAGAAAATAAAGATACTCATGTATCCCATGAGCAAATGGTGGTACAAGCACAAGATGTTGATGCTCCACAACCTCCTCCTCAAGTGGTCAATAGAAGAAACACACCTCTACTATAAGATCATCCACAAGATCTCATTATAGGGAGTCCATCAAAGGGAGTGATGACACGTTCACAAAAACTTGCTTCATTTATTGCTCATCACTCTTTTGTCTCTTGCTTTGAACCTACTAAGGTAGAAGAAGCTCTTCAAGATCCGGATTGGATCAATGCCATGCATGATGAGTTGAATAACTTCACCCGAAATCAAGTGTGGACTCTTGAAGAGCGACCTAAAGGTGTAAGAGTCATTGAAACAAAGTGGGTCTTCCGAAACAAGCAAGATGATCAAGGTGTTGTTGTGAGGAACAAGGCAAGACTAGTTGCAAAAGGGTTCTCTCAAGTTGAAGGTTTGGATTTTGGAGATACCTTTGCACCGGTTGCAAGGTTAGAAGCCATTCGTATCCTCCTTGCATATGCATCACATCATGAAATGAAATTATATCAAATAGATGTGAAAAGTGCATTTTAAATGGCTTTATTAATGAACTAGTCTATGTTGATCAACCTCCCGGGTTTGAAGACTCTAGATATCATAATCATGTTTATAGGTTGTCTAAGGCGCTATATGGGCTTAAGCAAGCCCCAAGAGCTTGGTATGAGCGGCTTCGGGACTTCCTCATTGAAAAAGGCTTCACTATTGGAAAGGTCGACACCACACTATTCACCAAGAAGCTTGATGGACATATCTTCATTTGTCAAGTATATGTTGATGATATCATCTTTGGATCATCAAATAAAGATTCTTGCAAAGAATTTGATGAATTGATGTCGAAGGAGTTCAAGATGTCCATAATTGGTGAGCTTATATTCTTTCTTGGTTTTCTAAGTCAAGCAATTGAGAGAAGGGATCTTCATCTCTCAAGAGAAATATACAAAAGATGTTCTCAAGAGATTCAAGATGGATGAATGTAAGCCAATCAAGATACCAATGCCTACTAATGGACATCTCTACCTAGATGAGGGAGGTAACAAAGTTGATCAAACTCTCTACCATTTTATGATTGGTAGCTTATTGTATTTAACCGCATCTAGGCCCGACATCATGTTTAGCGTGTGTATGTGTGCAAGATTTCAAGCTCATCCTAAGAAAACTCATTTAATTGCCGTAAAAAGAATCCTTAGGTATCTTAAGTACACACCAAGCATTGGCCTTTGGTATTCAAAATGAGCTAGATTTGAACTAATTGACTATTTCGATTTGGATTATGCCAGATGCAAAGTTGATAGAAAAAACACATCCGGAGGGTGCCATTTGCTTGGTAGATCACTTGTGTCTTGGTCCTCCAAGAAACAAAATAGTGTGGCTTTGTCCACCGCCGAAGCGGAATACATTGCCGCGGGTGTTTGTTGTGCACAAATATTATACATGAAACAAATTTTGCTAGACTATGATGTAGTTCTAGAAAAAGTACCTCTTTTGTGCAACAATGAAAGTGCGGTAAAACTTGCAAACAACCTGGTTCAACACTCTCGCACCAAGCACATAGATATCCGCCATCATTTTCTAAGAGATCATGTTGCTAAAAATGATATATCACTAGAAGGTGTAAGAACCGAAGATCAATTAGCGGATATCTTCACTAAACCGCTAGATGAGGCTACATTTTGTAGATTGCGGAACAAGCTCAATGTACTTGATTTTAGTAACTTCACTAAAAGATGAGCTTGTGTTGTCCCTTGCATTCATTGTAATATACAACATGTTTATTTCATGGCAATGCATGTAGAGCTTGTCTAACATGGTTAAGATAACCGTCGAAAAGCGTGTGAAGAAGCTTAACCTTGGATCAAACTTAACAAGCAACTAGATTTACTTACAAGTATTGCATATGCATGTTTGTTGATTTGTCGTTTTGTTCCATTTGCCCTCTTATTGCCTATTTTCTTAAAAAAATTATAGCCTAAGGCAAAATATTTTAAAAAACTTGAGGGTTTAAGAGAGGTCACTCACATCAGTCCCAATTTGTGTTTATTTGCATCTTATTGGAGTTGGGACTTGATTGGGAACAGGCAGCGCGAAGAAACTTTGAAGATTTCTTTGGAAAATGTCGATCGGACTATTTGACTGGACTCTCGATGTCCAGATGTCCGGCCGATTCATAGGAGGTGAATGTTGAAGCTAAAGGAGGACCGGACTCTGCGTTTAAGCGTCCGGTCAGAAGGATTCCAGCGTCATTCGGTCGATCTGCATGGCGTTAAAGGCATCTAATGGGACCGGCTGCGTCCGGTCATGGACCACCGGACGTGTCCGGCCACGATTTCAGAGGAATTGGACCTTCTAGAATCGGCCGGACGCTGGGTGGTAGCGTCCGGTCGCTACCACCGAGCATCCGGTCGATGAGATAACGGCGGAATCAGATCTCCTTCCTGTTTCCTTCTCTCATTGCGCGTGGGGTCCTCATTTAACCATAGCCGCCGTCAAGCGTTCTTGACCTAACCCGACGCCGCCATCACCGAGCCTCTCGTACACTGTGCCCCTAGCCGCCGCTTGACTCTCCGTGCTCGAGCACCGCACCGCAAAGGTCGCTGCCTCCACACCGCCATTGCCCCGAGCCTCGCCTCCACTACCAGCGCCTGTATTGAACCACCGCCGCCACTGTGCCATTGTTCCCGCAGCGCCACCGCAGAGAGAGCCGTGTACCGCTACCTACCACCACGCCGCACCATCGCCTTCAATGCCCTACCTTCACGCCCGGTATGCAGCTTGTGTTGTCTCCACCGCCCGTAAGGCCCTCACGACCTAACACCGTCATACCCTAATACCGCACTGCTATCAAGCATTGATTTCAAAGCACATCCAGGGTCACCGATTCATCGAAGTGCTTCGCCAACCATAACCCTAGCCCGGTTCCGAGGTTCCCTGCGTGACGTCTCTTCTTTTCTTGGATCGCCGGTTCGTCAGGTAGCATGCCAGTCGCTTCAATTTCGTACCTACATTGCTTGCTTCCTAGGATTTTCGCATCTATTAGATATATCGTATTTACTTGTATATCCATCTATTCCATCGTGCAGCGAGTCGGTGCCGTTGAGATCGTGTGGCAGTTGTCAGTCAACTCGGAGCCAAGCTCGCGAGTACGGAAGTGTTAGGGCAGTTACTCTTGACAGCGACAGTTGTTCTTGTTGGCAGCAGTTGATCTTTTCAGATGGCTCGCATGAAGAATGTCGGGGGTGGTCCAGGAGATGATGATCGGAGGCCTCCGCCTCGCCTGCCTGTAGATCCAAAAGGCAAGGCAACAAAGATAGTTGTAGCCAAGAAGAGGAAGTACCCAGATGCAGAGACAGCTCATGCAGCAGCAGTTGCAGAGGCCGCAGAGCGTGCCGAGAGAGGAGGTGCTCGCAGTGGGGTTGTGATTGCAGATCAGCAGCTTACACCAGTACAGAGGGCAGCAGTTGAGGAGGCTGAGCATTTTCATGGCAGTCCACCAGGTACTATGACAATGGCAGGGCGACGTCTTCCCGTTGTGGATCCTCAGCCTCAGGGGGAGTCACAACAGGAGTCACAGCAGCAGCCCCCACCAGCAGAGCCTCAGCCAGCTCAGGAGACTCAGGAGGGCCAGCAGGCCAAGGAGGCCGAGGAGACCGAGCAGGCACCACAGCCACAGCTTCGCCGCTCGGGTCGTACATGAGTTCTAGTCTCACCGAGGCCACCTACGCAGCGGAGAGGTTCGCGTCCACCGCCCAAATGACAGGGTCCTCCCCCAGTGACCCATCTTGACTTAAGGGCCACCACTCACCCTGGGCATTCGGTCAGACCAAACCGATCGGTTCGGTTCCTCGGTCATTCGGTCAATTCGGTCATCAGAAACCTGGGACCGATCGGTCTTTGCAAAAAACGAAGACCGAGGAAGCTCGGTCTCAGTTAGTTCGGTTCGGTCTCGGTCACGACCGAACTAACCGGACCTGAGTAGCAGCCACAAACAATAGCAGAATCTATAGCAATTTTTAACAGCATGCTTGCTATTTGAAGGCAAAAAAATAACAACACAATATATAAAACAAACCACACATTATTATGACAAGTTCTAGCACACAACTTTCTCAGTTCTTACAAATCACAATCACACATAATGACATTACGAACGAAGTCTATAGAACTACGGTCAGTTCGGTCACTTCGGTTAACCGACACATATGACCAAACTTCTATCGGTTACTTCGGTTAGTTGGGAGCCAGGACCGAACTCATGACCGAACTTTTCGGTCTCGGTCTTTTCGGTCTCGGTCTCGGTCTTTTCGGTTCGGTCTTCGGTCTTCGGTTAATTATGCCCAGAGTTAGCCACCACAGCCAAACAGGTGCAGCAGCTTCGCTTCGTGGAGTTTGATGTGTGGTTTCCTCCGAGGAGGGATGAGAGAGCAGCAGAGGGTTTCTACACGCCACTGCAGGAGGATTTCTACAATGCTTATCTCAACAGTGGGGCAGTGTTCAAATCTCAGCGGGTTTGCAGTATAGAGTCTATTGTGGCAGCAGTTGGAGAGCATATCCGCCCCAACTTATCATATTTGCCGGGGCTGACAGATCTGATTGGCCCGACTCGTCCGCTGCAGCCCCGCCAACCAGCCCTTAGGTTTTGGTGTTTGACGCCAAAGGGAGAGAGGGTTCGAGTATGTAGACTCAGGGGAGCGACATTTAGGGGAGCTAGTTAGCTATTAGTCTTTTATATACATTTGGAGTCTTATTTATGTGATACACTATTACTATTATGCATTCGTGTGTTTACTTTCATGCATACTATTATATCTATGTGATAGTGATATCTACGTAATTGTGATATATGACATGTGTGCTCTCTACTCTGAATTCTTTAATATGTCATATCACTTGAGCTATGCTCATTTGTCTTTGCTTCCGCGTTTTTACTCCGATGCAAATGAGTCTTTCTTATTGTACTCATGCTTATTTCATATCATTTGAGTACATCATGATGGCTTGGGTTATATAAGCTTGACTAACTCTTTTGTTCTTATTGCTAAAAGCTTATATGATCCAAGCATGTTAAAAACCTCAACTCTTTCATATACTCGAGGTTGTATTGTCATCAATCACCAAAAAGGGAGAGATTGAAAACATCTAGGCCCCTAATTGGGTTTCGATGATTAATGACAATATAAGATTACTGTGACTAACGTGTGTTTTGCAGAGGCAATTAAGTTAGGTCACGATAATGGAGATCGATTGGGCAATCAAGGTTGTCATGCCCCTACGATGGAAATCGTTTTGGTTTTCAAAGGATGGACGACAAGGTTAAGGATGACTAATTCTAAGTGCCGTTTGGAGTTGAAGAGACACTTAGAGTAGTTTAAGACTTTGTTTTTCCTTTGACCGTACTATTAAGGGGGGTATGGACGGGTAGCTTGACCTAGGTGAGTCTAGTGAGTTAGATGTGGTGCACACTTGTTAAAACTAGCACTAGGTAGCTCCTAAATATGACTAAGATCCTTTGGAGCAAACTTCATTGCAAAACATGCCCTTGTACCCTGCTAGTCCGTCTAGCTCCACAAACCCTAACATATATTAAGATCTAACTAAGTACACCGATAGACCGGCCATATAGGTAAAATGACACTAGCATATACTCATTCTATCTCAAAATAGTTGACACTTTAGCTATGAATCTCGACAAATAATTAGCTGAAGTGTTAACTAGTTTAGGACAAAGAGAGTAGTCAACAACAAGATAAATTATTAGCCATAGTCTACTTTATATCTGGGCCTTGTTTAGTTGCTCCTAACTCCCAATTTTGGCACTATGCAAAAAGAAGATTACCCGTCACATCAAACTTGTGGTACATACATGGAGTACTAAATGTAGACGAAATCAAAAACTAATTGCACAGTTAGGTTGTACTTTTTGCGAGATTTAACGTTTTGAGCCTAATTAGTCAACGATTGGACAATTATTACCAAATACAAACGAAATGCTACATTACGCTACTGAAGACGCACAATGAATCAAGTGATTTAATTCAGCCAACTAAACAAGGCTCGATGATAGGGTAGAACATGATCGACGTGATGCCACCGTAAAAGAGAGATGGAGGAGCTAATACTACTTGCACCGATTAATTACTAGTACAAGTACTTTCTTAGGTGCACAACACAACGGCCGCCCGATGCTTGATGGTTTTTGTTTTGGAAGCCGTACCACCGACGAGGTGGTGCAAAGGCTGTTGAAGAGATATATATGGGCATTGTGCAATGTGCACTCTTCCGGAATGGATCATTGGAGGGCGTCAACGTCGTCTCATATTATTGAGAACATCTAGGCTCCTAATTGGGTTTCGATGATTAATGACAATATAAGATTACTATGACTAATGTGTGTTTTGCAGAGGCAATTAAGTTAGGTCACGATAATGGAGATCGATTAGGCAATCAAGGTTGTCATACCCCTACGATGGAAATCGTTTCGGTTTTCAAAGGATGGACGACAAGGTTAAGGATGACTAATTCGAAGTGCCGTTTGGAGTTGAAGAGACACTTAGAGTAGTTTAGGACTTTGTTTTTCCTTTGACCGTACTATTAAGGGGGGTATGACGGGTAGCTTGACCTAGGTGAGTCTAGTGAGTTAGGTGTGGTGCACATTTGTTAAAACTAGCACTAGGTAGCTCCTAAATATGACTAAGATCCTTTGGAGCAAACTTCATTCACATATGATTGAGAGTTGGAAGTGAATGGAGGGTCAAAGACTGACTGACGACTGGCTTGATGCAATGGACCGGACCGGGCTGCAGGTCCGGCCGATTCATTTGATGAGTGAACTAGTCCGGTTTGACCGGACTTTGGAGAGAATCAAGTGACCGGACGAGGGCCGCGTCCGGTCGACTCCAGTAAGGTTCCAGAGAAGAGAATCTGCGACCGGACGTGTCCGGTCAGTGCTGATCGGACCCTGGGGGTTCAGCGTCCGGTCGACTCCAGTAAGGTTCCAGTTAGGGTTATTTGCGACCGGACGCGTCCGGCCAAGCAGACCGAACCACACTGCGTCCGGTCAACACTTAAACACTCGTGTGCGGGTTGAACTGACCGGAGCGTCCGGTTACCCCGCAGAGGCACATAACGGTTCGTTTTTCAGCCCATATTATAAATAGAAGTTCCACTCGTGTGTGGAGTCACTTTTGCTCATTTCAACAGCTGAAACACGCCTTAGAGAGTGCCAAGAAGAGTAAGGTCCTAGTGAGGTGATTGTGATTTGAGAATCCAAAGAGAGCCCTCATTAGTGAAGATCAAGAGTAGCAAAGTGTGCATCCACCCTTCTACCTAGGCTTGTTGTGGTCAAGTGAGAGTTCGTGCTTGTTACTCTTGGTGATCGTCATCACCTAGACGACTTGGTGGTGACTGGGAGCTTGGTGATCATCCGAAGAGCTTGTGGATGACCCAACTCAAGTTGTGAGCGGTTGTGGGTGATTCTCCGTGACGGAGTGTCAAAGAATCAACCCGTAGAGAGCACTTGATCCTTGCGCGGATCAAGGAGGAGCTACACCCTTGCGTGGGTGCTCCAACGAGGACTAGTGGGGAGTGACGACTCTCCGATACCTCGGCAAAACATCGCCGCGTTTCCTATCCTCTCTTTACTTTGACCATTTCAATTCTTGTCATTTACATTCCTAGAATTGTATACATTTTTCTTCAAAGCGTAACCTCGTGTTTTCTATCAGTGTTCTTTCTAGTTCCACCTGATCTTTTGCAGCCTGAGTTGTGCTGATGTTCGCCAAAACGCAACCTGTCCTTTCAGGATGCTAGCCAAGAAGGTGAAAAGGCTGATGAAGTGGAAAAGGCAAAGTCTTGTCAACTTGAATTTGGGAGTTATTGTCTCTGGTCCATTGAGCACAAAGAAATAATGAAAGATCATATAGTGAAAAGGCTAAAAGATCAACTCTTCGTAGCACGCTCATACTATCCAAGCATTGCAAAACTTCAAGGACAGGAAGCTCTGACTCAGGAAATGAAGCAAAACATACAAGACCATGAAAGGATTCTTAGTGTATCAACAGTTGATGCTGATCTACCATCCCTGTAAGAATTAAATTTTACTTCTTAAGATCATAGTTCCGTGTGATGATTAGTGTTAAAGCTGATTGTGCGATGACTATGTTACTATAAGAACAAATTTTATTACATTGAATTCGGGTGTCCTATAAGTTAAGATGATCTATTTTTTTCTGAATGCCCGTTAGGGAATATATTTATGTCTTAAAGAGACAAGGAGATTTAATTCAATCTAGGGGCGTTATTTCCAATCATCAGTAGGGCTTAATACTTAGATAATTTGAATGACAAGCTGTTTTGTGATTTCAGTATCAACAGAAGGATGAAGCAGATGGAGCGAACATTAGTGAGAGCCAAATCTTGCACAGTAGATTGTAAGAATGTTGACAGGAAGCTTCGCCAGATACTTGATATGACTGAGGATGAAGCTCATTTTCATATGAAGCAGAGTGCATTCCTCTACAATCTCGGTGCCCAGACATTGCCGAAAAGTCATCATTGCCTATCTATGAGGTTGACACTAGAATATTTCAAATCATCTTCATTGGATTCTGATGATTCTCCTGGCAAGTTCAGTAGTCCAGAATACAGGCACTATGTTATACTATCTAGGAACGTTATTGCGGCTTCTGTAGTGATCAACTCAACTGTGACCAGTTGTAAGGTATTTGGCTGATATTTACAATGTTAAATCTATACACTATCTTCTGAGCTGTGCATCCCCAGCATACTCACTGGTCTTTTTTGCAGGAGCCAGGCTACCTTGCTTTTCATATCCTAACTGATGCTCAGAACTTCTATGCCATGAAACACTGGTTTGCCAGGAATTCATATAAAAATGCAGCTATCCATGTCCTAAACTACGAGGCCATTATTTTGGAGAGACTTCCAAAGTATACTATCTGGCAGCTGTATTTGCCAGAGGAGTTCCGTGTTCTCATTAGGAGCATTAAGCAGCCTACTGAAAACACAAGAATGAAATACCTGTCACTTTTCAGCCACTCACATTTCATTATTCCAGAAATATTCAAGTATCTAAACAAGGTGGTTGTGTTGGATGACGATGTAGTTGTTCAACGTGATCTGTCTTTCTTGTGGAATATTGATATGGGAGACAAGGTAAATGGCGCTGTCGAATTTTGTGGTCTGAAACTGGGTGAAATGAAAAATGTCTTGGGTAAAACAGCATATGATCCCAAGTCGTGTGCATGGATGTCAGGGGTGAATTTGATTAATTTGGATAAATGGAGGGAGCATAATGTTACTGAGAACTATCTGTTGCTCATGAAAAAGGTTAGTATTGTTCCAGGCCAGTAAATTCATGCTATAGAATGTTATAAAAAGGGGATGCTTGCATTAGGTGGTATGCCTTTCTATTTTGGCATGTTTTACAGGCTTGAAAGAAATTTTCAGTGCCATCAAATAGTTTGCTTTCTTTCATTTTTCGTTGAATTTTCTCCAATAGAACTTTGAAAACGATAGTATGTTTTAGTGTATTTCAGATGTTTCTTCATATTGTTAGCTAGTTATTTATCTCATTATTCTTGTTTTGTTACAGTTCAAAGTCAAGGATGAGCTGTCCCTCATGAAAGCAGCAGCATTTCCTCTAAGCTTGCTATCCTTGCAACATCTAATATATCCCCTAGATGAAAAATTGACCCTTGCTGGACTTGGATATGATTATGGAATTGATGAAGAGGTTGCGCGGAGATCTGCATCATTGCACTACAATGGCAACATGAAACCTTGGCTTGAATTAGGTATACCGGACTACAAGAAGTACTGGAAGAGGTTTCTTGTCCGAGGAGATCGATTTATGGACGAGTGCAACGTAAATCCGTGATGCGGTTGGACCCGAAATCAGAACAATTGCGTAAATCTGTGACGCAGTTGGACCTGAAATCAGAACAATTGGAATAGATGGCTACATCAGCTAGCCTTACTGAAGTCAAATTGTGGAAGAGAGAACGAATTCTAGTGGTGGAGCCAGGATTTTTTTGAGTTGGATATTCCCAACATGGAAGTAGTAAATACAAAAGTATATACGGTGGTATAAATTTGAGTAAATGCTGGAGACTATGTGATCCATCGACCACCCTCTAGTGCCGCTCGCTCTTTCTAACAAATATTTCAAATCAGTCGACTTCATCTTACAAAACCTTCATGACATACAGATAAATATACATGCCACAAAACAATATAACAATGTCAATAATTGTGCTATAAAATTTGGATTTGGGATATAGAGAAGTGAATTATTGCAAAACATGCCCTTGTACCCTGCTAGTCCGTCTAGCTCCACAAACCCTAACATATATTAAGATCTAACTAAGTACACCGATAGACCGGCCATATAGGTAAAATGACACTAGCATATACTCATTCTATCTCAAAATAGTTGACACTTTAGCTATGAATCTCGACAAATAATTAGCTGAAGTGTTAACTAGTTTAGGACAAAGAGAGTAGTCAACAACAAGATAAATTATTAGCCATAGTCTACTTTATATCTGGGCCTTGTTTAGTTGCTCCTAACTCCCAACTTTGGCACTATGCAAAAAGAAGATTACCTGTCACATCAAACTTGTGGTACATACATGGAGTACTAAATGTAGACAAAATCAAAAACTAATTGCACAGTTAGGTTGTACTTTGCGAGACGAACGTTTTGAGCCTAATTAGTCAACGATTGGACAATTATTACCAAATACAAACGAAATGCTACATTACGCTACAGTAACGCACAATGAATCCGGCGGCGCCGAATTCGGCCAACTAAACAAGGCTCTGATGACAGGGTAGAACATGATCGACGTGATGCCACCAGAAAAGACAGATGGAGGGAGCTAATACTACTTGCACTGATTAATTACTAGTACAAGTACTTTCTTAGGTGCACAACACAACGGCCGCCCGATGCTTGATGGTTTTTTGTTTTGGAAGCCAGTACGACCGACGAGGTGGTGCAGTGCAGGCTGAAGAGATATATATGGGCATTGTGCAATGTGCACTCCTCCTGGAATGGACTGCTGGAGGGCGTCAACGTCGTCTCATGTTATTGAGAACATCTAGGCTCCTAATTGGGTTTCGGTGATTAATGACAATATAAGATTACTATGACTAATGTGTGTTTTGCAGAGGCAATTAAGTTAGGTCACGATAATGGAGATCAATTAGGCAATCAAGGTTGTCATACCCCTACGATGGAAATCGTTTCGGTTTTCAAAGGATGGACGACAAAGTTAAGGATGACTAATTCGAAGTGCCGTTTGGAGTTGAAGAGACACTTAGAGTAGTTTAGGACTTTGTTTTTCCTTTGACCGTACTATTAAGGGGGTATGGACGGATAGCTTGACCTAGGTGAGTGTAGTGAGTTAGGTGTGGTGCACACTTGTTAAAACTAGCACTAGGTAGCTCCTAAATATGACTAAGATTCTTTGGAGCAAACTTCATTCACATATGATTGAGAGTTGGAAGTGAATGGAGGGTCAAAGACTGACCGGACGCTGGCTCCGATGCGATCGGACGCTGGAGAGGTCAAGTGACCGGACGCTGAGGGCCAGCGTCCGGTTGACTCCAGTAAGGTTCCAGAGAAGAGAATCTGCGACCGGACGCGTCCGGTCAGTGCTGACCGGACCCTGGGGGTTCAGCGTCCGGTCGACTCCAGAAAGGTTCCAGTGAGGGTTATTTGCGACCGAACGCGTCCGGTCAGTGGTGACCGCACCCTGCCTGCGTCCGGTCAACACTTAAACACGGGTGTGCGGGTTGAACTGACCGGAGCGTCCGGTCACCCCGTAGAGGCACATAACGGTTCGTTTTTCAGCCCATGTTATAAATAGAAGCTTCACTCGTGTGTGGAGTCACTTTTGCTCATTTCAACAGCTGAAACACACCTTAGAGAGTGCCAAGAAGAGTAAGGTCCTAGTGAGGTGATTGAGATTTGAGAATCCAAAGAGAGCCCTCATTAGTGAAGATCAAGAGTAGCAAAGTGTGCATCCACCCTTCTCCCTATGCTTGTTGTGGTCAAGTGAGAGTTCGTGCTTGTTACTCTTGGTGATCGCCATTATCTAGACGGCTTGGTGGTGATTGGGAGCTTGGTGATCATCCGGAGAGCTTGTGGATGACCCAACTCAAGTTGTGAGCGGTTGTGGGTGATTCACCGCGACGGAGTGTCAAAGAATCAACCCGTAGAGAGCACTTGATCCTTGCGCGGATCAAGGGGGAGCTACACCCTTGCGCGGGTGCTCCAACGAGGACTAGTGGGGAGTGGCGACTCTCCGATACCTCGGTAAAACATCGCCGCGTTTTATCTCCTCTCTTTACTTTGAGCATTTCAATTCTTGTCATTTACATTCCTAGAATTGCCATGCTAGAGTAGGATTAGAACTAGGTTGCTAAACTTTTGTACGTTAGATCAATAAAAACACTTCTCTAGGCACAAGGAGTTAATTGGACTAACCATAGGACTGGTTTATTGCGAAGAAATTTAGAATTCGTCCAATTTACCTTCCTTCATAGGCATCTTGATCCTTTCAGTTATGATGCCCCGGTAAACTACTGGTAATCTAGGGCGTATGATGCGATTATTCTTGTCTTGTCATCTTGTGATGTCGTGCTCATCCTTAATAATGAAGAAACATGCCGCGAATTGAAAATCAGGGTCATGTGCTAGCTCACCAGTGCAGCCTGAATACTGGTGCTCCATTCTTTAGCGACATGCATGCATTAGGCATTTAGGCATCCTGAATTACCGTGTCCATTCTCTAGAGATTATTGTGGACTAGGAGTACTATACTATACAATCATGATACGATACTTATTAGTCACCTAGCTTTAGCTTGGATTCTGAACACTTTGCAATTTTTTTTTTTTGCTCTGAAATTCTTAGCTTGTCATGGCGCACCTTGTAATAATTCAGCGGTAAAAAAACTCGACACGTGGTGGCTAGACAGACGTCGGGATTTTTGGCTTAAGGCAGAGACCTCTCACACAGGTCGAGAAAACTTCCGAACCCCATACCCTGCCCGCACACAAGGGTCTGTAACCCTGTGAATGGGCCGATGCCTGCAAACCTGTGCTTTGGGAACGCGGAGCAGGAACCGGTAAGAAACCGTTTTAGGTGGTGTTTGGATCCGGTGACAAAAATTTAGAAGGTGTGTCGGGAGATGTTTCATGGGGTGTTCGGATACTAATAAAAAAACAAATTACATAATCCGTCAGTACTCCACGAGATGATTTTTTAAGCCTAATTAACCCGTCATTAGCACATGTTTACTGTAGCACCGCATTGTCAAATCATGAACTAATTAGGCTTAAAAGATTCATCTCGTAAATTAGTCACAAACTATGCAATTAGTTTCGTAATTAGTCTATATTTAAGCCCCTTTGACACGGCTCATCCAAAACGGCTTCACAGGTGAAGCCAAAGCCGGTGAAGCCAGAAAAACTGGCTTTTTTCGGCTTCTAGTTCATTTTAACCCTGGCTTATAAAACGGCTTAACGCTACGCAGTTTTCGATTCGCAAAATAGATGAAGCGAAGTCGAAATAAGTCGTGCGAAAGAAGCCCTTATACTCATGCACGAAAATTTAGGAGGGCCAAACACCCCCTGCGTCAGGCCTTGCGACTAGCGAGGCAAGTCGTCGTGTCTCCGTTCCGGCGTTCCGGATCGGATCTGGTCATCACTCGTGGCGTGGTGGTTGGCGCCACGACTAGCGACTAGCTGGCTATCATGCTTACCCAACATGGAAGCATGCATGGTATCGTGGTGGTTGGCGCCATGACTTGGAGCTGAAGCTGAGCTGATCCATCAACACGCCTAATAACGAAACGATTGTTGATAGATTGTACACTGTACATACTAGCTTGCATTGCCATCTTCTCGGCAGGTATATATATATATATATATATATATATATATATATATATATATATATATATATATATATATATATAGACACACACACACACACACACGATGATCATATATGCATTATTAAGGATTTAAGGTATTATTAAACCCGATGATCATTTCGACATGAGGGCGGCCGATCGACGGATTATTTTACTGTCTCGTGATGACATATAATGCATGCAGGTATCCAGGAAATCGAGCATACATCGTCCAAGAGTTCGTGTGGCGTCTGCAAAACAATATCCTCCAGTGAAATGACCATGGATTAACGTAAGCCGGCTCTGCTCTGCTGACTGCAGTCGAACTGTTTTGGAGTAGTCTTTTCCCCTCAGATAATAATGGTTTTGGAGGTAGAGTAGCACTTCTAATTTGTATCTAAATTACATGCATAATTACTCTTCTATCAGTACTAAATATAAAGTAAGCACATAATGGTTTGTGCCACCATATGCACATGTATACATTGTAATAATATTTGTTTTAATAGTTTATCAAGACTGAAAAATATCTCCTTAACAAATCACATACCAATGGCATTAACAATTCACTTTAAGTTATTTCTTGTCAATAAAATTTTTGTATAAGTGGTTTCTTTAAATAAGTTTGTACCTTCTAACTGAAACATTATGCATAATAAGATTTTGACTCGTCCATAGGCATTGATTGATGGACTAGTATATACTGTATAAAGAAAGAACTGCGAAGGAGAAATTTGGGTCAATAACTTGGGTGTCGAGGTGCAAAGCTGCGCACTTTCAGTGGTTAATCAGTTTTGGTGGTTTCAGCATTCAGCAGCAGTTTCGGAACCAACTGCCACGTTTTGGGGACTATACTAGTAGTACTCGCGCGTACTGGTGTCACTGGACAGACGATATGCTCTGGACTTCGAAGACACTTTGCTCTCATCATGGCGCATCACAAGGCGGTTGTTAGGAACCCCCCATCATGCCAAAATAATAAGAGATTAGGTTCTGGAAGCTCTCCAATGTGCTTACAGATTCCTCCTTACCAACCAGTCGATTAACATTTTGTTCTCTCATGGAAGATTGCTGAGTAGTAAGTAGTGCATGATTGAGACGCCGCCTGCCTATATATTTCTCTCTTTCGTTTCCCGCGTCTCTGCAGACGAGTTGAAGCAGTGTGTACCTGCAGCTCCAGCGCACCATGACAACCAAGGTTAGTTGTGCCTTACCGATTACCATGTTAACACACATTGATTTTAAATAGAACAATTTGCATTAGCAGTGTGTATAGCTTTTAATTTCTGAAACTTTTTGGTTTCGCCTTTGATTACTACTAGGATTCTACCTTGATCATTGAAGTGGACCTCCAGTGCGAGAAGTGTTACAAGAAGATTCGGAAAGTTCTCTGCAAACTCCAGTGTATGAAATCCTGTGGTGTAAATCCATCAAGTCGAATTTCATTTTATTTCAGGCCGTGGCTTCACATTAGTTTGGTTCTTTTTTTCTCTTTGGATTTGGATGGAATTTGCATGCATGTAACATCTTTCAGCCAAGGAGAACATCAAGAAGATTGATTACGAAAACACGAAGAACAAGGTCACCGTCGTCGGTGCCTTCGACCCCAAGAAGCTGTCCAAGATACTGAGATGCAAGGCCTGCGACGTCATCAAGGACATCACCATCGTCAAGCCTCCAGAAGAGAAGAAGACAGAGGAGAAGAAACCGGAGGACAAGAAGCCGGAAGAGAAGAAGAAGCCTGCCGAGGAGAAGAAACCCACAGAAGACAAGAAGAAGCCTGCCGAGGAGAAGAAGCCCACAGAAGAGAAGAAGGGTGAGGAGAAGGCGAAGCCTGCCGCGGCGCCGCCGTCGACGACGGTGAACCTGCAGTTCGCCAACATCTGCGTCATCTGCTACCCGTGGCCGTGCAACGACCCGGCGCACTGGGGCGGCTTCCACCACCAGCACCAGCTGCCTCAGTGGCCACCGTGCGGGGGGATGGCTCCGGCGCCTGCCCCGCCGGTCCACAACCACCCGCAACCGCCCTGCGGCGGCGGTCCTCAGAAATGGGCGCAGTGCGGCGGCCCTCCGTTCTGCGGAGGGTGCGCGTGGTGCCATGGCGGCGGCGGCGGCATGAACTGCTGGGCGCCGGCGCAGCCGCAGCCGCAGCCGATGTGCTGCCCCGGGCCGTCGCTGTGCAGAGGGTGCAACGGGTGCAAGATCGTGCGTGAGACCAAGTTCAGCTACGAAGAGTACCCTTCCAGTGCATGTGCCATCATGTGATCATCTTACTCCTACTTGTTGCGCTGTTCAATCTTACGATAAGGCCTTGTTTAGATGACCTCCAAATTCCAAGTTTTTTCACTCTCTCCATCACATCAATTTTTGGACGTATGCATGGAGCATTAAATGTAGGTAAAAAAAATAACTAATTACACAGTTTGATTGTAAATCACGAGATGGATCTTTTGAGCCTAGTTAGTCCATGATCGGACAAAGTTTGTCAAATACAAACGAAACGTACTACAGTGTCCAGGTTGCAAAAATTTGCAATCTAAACAAAGCCTAATTAGCTCTTTGAATTTTGGTCAAAAAGTAGCTGTGTAGTTGTCCCAAAGAAATATTTTTCCTGCAAAGAAAAGGTTCTTTTTTGTTGTGGCAATTTGAGTTCTTTTTAAATTTCCATCCATAGTCAATCTTCAGTGGAAAGGGATATGTTTATGTCCAATTGCCCATGAACAATATATGTATTTTGTTCACCGAATATATGAAATATTAGCCAGTTATATTCCCTCCGTTCTAAGATGATTTATAAGTTATTCAACTTATGTTAATAGAGAAAATATAGGTAAAGTCTGCAATAATGCGGTCTATGCTCGATGCGTTGGCCATGGCACGGTGGACTACATGGCCAAGAGCCCATGGTTTGCCTGCCAGGTCGCATAGTCAACGAGGCCGACGAGGAGGATCCAAATGCTTGGGCCAAGGGAACCTCAGTGGACATGGCAATCCAAGCTGTGGCTCACCTAGCCATGCTACGGGAGGAGCTGTAGGGTGTGTTTCGTTCCTGTCTGCGTTGAAGCCTGGCTAGGATGGAAACGTGGGTAGGCTTGGTCTCGTCTCAGCAAGCCAACATGCACTTTTTTGGTTGCATGGACTATCTAAGCTCGGATTAGAATTGGTACGTTTGGTTTTCTGACTTTGGCTTGCATAGAATCACCTTATCTATTTTCTGGTAACTTCACCCCCTATAGCACATTCTATCAAGTCTGAATTTAGTTTTCAGTTGGTTTTTGCTGTTTCCAAAACTTAGAATCTTTCAAACCAGCAAGTTTTTTATGTTGGTCCTTTAATCAATGTTAGAGATCTCAGATCAATGAACAACTTTGCTTAAAGACAATCATCAAGTTATTTTGCAAAATCGAGAGAACGAGAGAGAGGAAGATGGATTGTCAGTCACTACAGTAGAACCTTCTCTTTTTTCCCCTTCTGCTTCAGCGCCGGCAATCTCCACGCGCCAGTGAAATTCGTCGTCGCAACCCCATCTCCGCCCGATTCCTCTTGCACGCAGCTTCGCCTCGCCCTTGCGCACCACCCTGGCCTGCTCGCAACGCCTATAGTCGTCGGAATTGTCCCCGGTGCCGGTTGCCGCCGTAGCCGTCCACCATGGCCGCCGCGTGCGCTCTCACCATCGGCAGCCGTCTCCGCCTAGTCTCCGCTTCGACCGAGTAGACTATCAAGTTGAGGTGACCGTTGGCAGCAGCACGACAACAAGGCCATGGTCACGGTCACCTCTGCTGCTCTGCACCTCGCCGCAATGGCCGCTTCTTACCTCGCCGTGCTCTCCCTCCTCACCATGGCCGCCACGGTGCAGGCGCCCAACGGCTCTCCAGCGGCGGCGCCCAAGGTCCCCGTGACCCCTCCCCCTGCGATGCTGCTCCCGACATCGGCACCAACGCGCGAGCGAGGAGGAGCGGCGGCGCACACCGCACGGGAGTTGGGAGGTGATGCAAATTAATACGCGTCTTGACCAAGCTAGGCCGTAGGGGACCGTGACGCCTAAGAGGGAGGGGGTGAATTAGGCAACTTAAAATTCTACTTCTAAACTATGGCCTCTTTTTCTACCCTTAGCAAAACCTATGCAAAAGATAAACTATCTATATGTGCAACTATGATTTTGCTAGTGTGTTGCTATCTCTACCGTAAAAGGAGTAATATAAACAACGTAAATGCGCAAGCTAAAGAGCAAGGTTACTGAGGTATCGAGAAGCGCGCAAGCTTCCCCCTAGTCCTCGTTGGAGCCCCTCGCAAGGGCTAAGCTCCCGGTCGGGTAACTCCGTGGATAGCCTCGGGCCTTCCCCACGCGCAAGTAGGTCACCGACGTGCCTTCCGGCAAGCCTCTCCCGGATGCTCCCCTCCGTCTTCACTATCAAGCTTCCGGCTGAAACACCGCGGGCCTTGTCTCCTTCGGTTCACGGTGGTGGCCACACCATAAACACGGTTGGTGTGATCTCGCAAGACTACAAGCCCCTCCGATGTACAACAATGATGCACGCAAGCACCGAGTGGTAAGAGGTATGCTAACCTCACTAAACACTAGGTCTAAACCTAGAGCAAGCGCATAAGCGGTGGTCTAATCAACCTAAGCACTTCGCAAAAGCACCTACGCTAATCACCTAATGAAACACTAAGCACTATGCAAGTGAAGATCACTAAAATGGTGTATCAACACCCTAGATATGTTTCCTCAGCTCCACACCACTCAAATGTCCGGTTGGGGGGTCTATTTATAAGCCCCACTGAGAAAGTAGCCGTTGGGGACGAAATCCCGCTTTTCTGCTACTGACCGGATGCTCAGGTCGTCCTGATCGGACGCGTCTGGTCGTCTCTACCGTTAGAGCCTCGATCAACTGATCGAACGCTGCCAGCGTCCGGTCACATGCCACCGGACGTGTCCGGTCGCAATTTCGTCGCTCTGGAATCTCTCTGTACTTGATCGGACGCTGCAGTCCTGCGTCCGATCAATTTGCTGCCAGCATCCGGTCAGTATTAGATGTGTTGCCGGTGATGATGAACAGTACCATCGGTGCATCCGGTCACTTTACTATTCAACGTTCGGTCGCTGCTGCTGACGCCTTCTGTTGCCGAGTCTCTTGATCGGAGCGTCCGATCGCTATATGCCAGCGTTGAAAGGTCCTAATGGCTAGAGGGGGGGTGAATAGCCTAATAAAAATTTCTACAACAACACTTAACAAATCGGTTAGACAATTATGAGGATAAGCAAGTGTTGCGCTAGCCTACTAAAAATGCAAGCCACCTACCACAATTCTAGTTTAGATAGTATCTATTCACACAATAGGTATGACACTACCCTATGTTAGTGTGCTCTCAAAGGCTAACTAAAGAGCCACACCAACCAACCAACCAAGCTCTCATAACTAGCTACACCAAAGAGCTTGACAACTAGTTTGCGGTAATGTAAAGAAAGTGATCAAGAAAGTTATACCGCCGTGTAGATGAAGGAGCCAATCAATCATAAGAATGAATAACAATGAAGACCAATCACCTCGAAATCAAATGATGAACACAATGATTTTTTACCGAGGTTCACTTGCTTGCCGGCAAGCTATTCCTCGTTGTGGCGATTCACTCACTTGAAGGTTCACGCACTAATTGGCATCACACGCCAAACCCTCAATAGGGTGCCGCACAACCAACACAAGATGAGGATCACACAATCCACGAGCAATCCACTAGAGTACCTTTTCCGCCGGGGAAAGGTCAAGAACCCCTCAGAATCACCATGATCAGAGCCGGAGACAATCACCACCCTCCGCTCAACGATCCTCGCTGCTCCAAGCCGTCTATGTGGCGGCAACCACCAAGAGTAACGAGCAAATCCCGCAGTGAAACATGAACACCAAGTGCCTCTAGATGCAAACACTCAAGCAATGCACTTGAATTCTCTCCCAATCTCACAAAGATGTTTAATCTATGATGGAAATGAGTGGGAGGGTTTGGCTAAGCTCACAAGGTTGCTATGTCAATGCAAATGGCCAAGAGAATGAGCTTGAGCCGGCCATGGGGCTTAAATAGAAGCCCCCACGAAATAGAGTCGTTGGCTCAATTATTGGGCTGACTGCGCATCGACCGGACACAGCACCGGACGCACCGATTGTGAATACCAGACGTGTCCGGTAGCTGCCTGACTGCCACGTGTCCAGTTCAAACCAACGTAGCCGTTGCTGCCCATTCTACCGACGACCGGACTCACACACCGGACGCAGAGACACACATGACCGGACGCTGAGCCGCCTAGTCCGGTCGAGTCCAGTAAGCCTCCAGGGACGACTAGATGCGTCTGTTAGAACTGACCAGACGCTGAGCCTCAGCGTCTGGTGAAGTACACTAAGCATCCACGCTCGACCGAACGTGTCTGGTCACTCCGGACCGGACGCTGCCAGCGTCCGATCAACTGTACTGCCGAACACCGTGTTTGCTGATTCACACCAGACATGTCCGGTATGGCGACCGGACGCGTCCGGTCGCTGAGTTTGTCGCCAAATACCGGACGTGTCCAGTCACCATACCGGACGCGTCCGGTCACTCTGTAACCAGCGCGACTAACTTCTTTTCAACTCTATCTTCTTCACCCTTGCTCAAATGTGCCAACCACCAAGTGTATCACCTTATGCACATGTGTTAGCATATTTTCACAAACATTTTCAAGGGTGTTAGCACTCCACTAGATCCTAAATGCATATGCAATGAGTTAGAGCATCTAGTGGCACTTTGATAACCGCATTCCGATATGAGTTTCACCCCTCTTAATAGTACGGCTATCAAACCTAAATGTGATCACACTCTCTAAGTGTCTTGATCACCAAAACAAAATAGCTCCTACAAAATATACCTTTGCCTTGAGCTTTTTGTTTTTCTCTTTCTTCTTTCCGAGTCGAAGCACTTGATCATCACCATGCCATCATCATCATCATGCTATGATCTTCATTTGCTTCACCACTTGGAGTGTGCTACCTATCTCATGATCACTTTGATAAACTAGGTTAACACTTAGGGTTTCATCAATTTACCAAAAACAAACTAGAGCTTTCAATCTCCCTTTTTTGGTAATTGATGACAACCCTTTCACAAAGATGTGAATTAAAATTCTATTGAATCCATGTTGCTTGCCCAAGCATATTTACCATGTGTAAAAGGATATGGACAAGTTTCATGAACCCCAAATGGTAGCAATTGCTCCCCCTACATATGTGCTAAGAGTTTGGATTGAAGCTTGCACATATGCTTAGATAGGAAATATAGGAGGCAATGTCTACCAAGTGATGCTAAGGTATAAAAGATGGACCTTTGAAGCGTGATACCAATCGGAGTGCACCATTATATCATCCTTAGCACCATGGTTAGCTTGATACCACTTAGAAAACACTTGAAAATGAAATCATTAGATATCCTATGCATGCTAGTTTTTTATTTTATCATTTAAACCTACAACTAGCATACACCACACAAGCATGGATATTAAAATTTAAAACTTGTGTCATGCAAGCAAACATATGAAATGCACATTCAAATGCACCATACAAGTTCATGAGCTTGCTCCCCCTACTTGTGTGTTCAAAATTTTAATTGATCCCTTTCCTTTGTCATATCTCTCCCCCTATGTCAAATACTCCCCCTATCACTCATATCTTTGTTTCTCTCCCCCTTTGTCATCAATGACCACAAAGGCTTAAAATGTAGATAGGTTGAGATTATCAATGTCAATCAATGGGGTGAGGATCATTTTCCCAAATTTGGTTCAATCTAGATCATTTGCCGAAGATATTTAACTCGGTTTGATCCAAGGACAAGCTTCTTCACACCTCCAAATAAGGGTTATCTTGTACCATGTTGAGTTAAACACTTAGAGCTTATTTTCTAGATCAAACATTAGGTTTACAAGCTCACAAACAAGTCATATGCTATCACTAGATCAAGTCAAGCATAGAAGCAATAGTGATACCATATAAACATCAAATTCATTTGATTTTCATGAATGAGCCTAATAAAATGGAGAGATGACTAGATGCACTAAACATGTCCTGAGCAAGGATGTATGCCATGCCAATCAACTTTTACCTTAGATTGCTCGAAGGAGAGGCATGTCATATAAGTGGGGGTGCATCAATACATATTTGAGAAATCCAATATGTTCAACTCATTCCTTAGCTTGCAAAACCTTTTATCATCCAATGGCTTGGTGAATATATCGACAAGTTGATCTTCGGTGCCTATACTCTCGATGCAAATGTCCCCTTGTTGTTGGTGATCTCTTATGAAATGGTGGCGGACATCAATGTGCTTTGTTCTTGCATGTTGAACCGGATTGTTGGTTAACTTGATTGCACTCTCATTGTCACATAGCAATGACACTTTCTTAAACTTGATTCCAAAGTCATTCAAGGTGGCCTTCATCCAAAGAATTTGTGCACAAAAACTACCAGCAGATATGTATTCGGCTTCGGCGGTTGATAATGCAACACTATTTTATTTCTTTGATGACCATGAAATAAGTGATCTTCCTAATAATTGACATGTGCCCGAGGTGCTCTTCCTTTCAACCTTGCATCTCGCATAATCCGAGTCGGAGTAACCAACTAGCTCAAACTTTGCTCCTTTAGGATACCACAAACCAACATTTTGTGTATGCTTCAAGTACCTCAATATTCTCTTTGTAGCCTTCAAATGACTTTCTCTTGGTGAGGCTTGAAATCTTGCACACATGCATACACTAAACATGACATCCGGCCTTGATGCGGTCACATAGAGTAGGCTTTCAATCATAGACCGATACAATTTTTGATCCACCATATTTCCACTTGCATCATTATCCAAGTTGCCATTGGTTCCTATTGGTGTGCTAATGACTTTGCTATCACTCATGCTAAACTTCTTGATCATGTCCTTGATATACTTGCCTTGACTCACAAAAGTACCATTCTTCAATTGCTTGATTTGAAGACCAAGGAAGTAACTCAACTCACCAATTATGGACATCTCAAACTCATTAGCCATCATCTTTCTAAACTCATCACAAAAATCTTGATTGGTTGATCCAAATATGATGTCATCAATATAGATTTGCAAATCTTGATTGGTTATTCAATTATTCATGCATAGCATTCACCCAATCAACATCCTTCAATGCTTCATCTATCTTCTTTGGTTCAATAGATGACACAAATGAGAAATGCTCACAAAATGATGCCAATCTTGATCTTGTTTGTATACCTCATGAAATATCACCAATGATAGTGTTCAATAGATGATCCCTTGCAATATTGGTTGGTTGGAGGATAGGAACTTGATTGATTGCACTTGCATGATCATTGGGTTGAGATGATGCACTAGCCACTTGATCTTGTTCATTATCATGAGATCCACTTGTACTAGCTTGAGTTGTATCATCTTGCACATTTGAGTTAGAGAGCACTTGCACTTGATCATCTTCATCATCATTCACTTGCCTAGGCCTCAATTCATCAACATCCATGTTCTTCATGGCATTTGAAAGTTGAATGCCTCTAACATCTTCTAAGTTCTCATTCTCTACTTGTGAACCCTTGGTTTTATCAAATTCAACATCATAAACTTCCTCAAGAGTACCACTATCCAAATTCCAAACTCTATATGCTTTGCTTGTAGTGGAATAACCAAGTAGGAATCATTTATCACATTTCTTGTCAAACTTGCCCAATCTAGTGCCTTTCTTCAAGATATAGCATTTGCAACCAAAGACCCAAAAATATGCAATGTTGGGCTTTCTACCATTCAAGAGCTCATATGGTGTCTTATCTTTCAATGGGTGACAATAGAGGCGGTTGCTACAATAGCAAGCTGTGTTGATAGCTTCGGCCCAAAAGGATTGACTCACATTGTACGCACTAAGCATAGTGAAAGAATCTAACAATGCCTAGAGGGGGGGTGAATAGGTGTATCTAAAAATTTACTGCAAATGCTAAGTTCAATTCTGTCAGTCACTGTCGGAAGTCCCGACGTTTGGGTTGGAACTCCCGACGTTGTCAGAAGTTCTGACGCAAACGTCAGCAGTTCCGACGCCTACGTGAACTACAAAAGCAGTGCCAAATTTAACTTTGCGGATAAATAAACTTACAACCTCACTTCCTAGTGGTTTGGTGAAGATGTTGGGTCACTCCATTGACGCCGTAATGCCTCCAAACCGTAGATCAAGTCCAAACCCTAAAATAGAAGTTTGGGAGAGAAAGAGACAAATATATACAAATAATCTCTAGCAATCACAACAACAAGCACACGGGACACAAAGATTTATCCCAAGGTTCGGCAACCCCACTAAGAAGCTCCTACATCCTCGTTGTTGAGGTGACCACCAAGGTCAGAGTCTTTTCCACCTCCTTGCCTCTCTCAAAGCGACCACAAAGGTCACTTGAGCTTTCCACTAAGAAATCGAAGGGTGATACAAATTTCCCAAGGCTCTTCCACAAGATGGAAGCTCTAGGGCAACGCCTAGCCGGCTAGGGGCAAACCCCAAGTGTAATAGATGCAAAATCAGCTGGCTTGATGAAGAAATCAAGTGCTCAAGCTTTCCAAAGTGATGCCCTCACTTAATCCACTCTCCTTTCACTCAAACCCTAAGGGAATCTAAGATTAGAGCAAAAGGGGAAGGAGAGGGGTGCTTTAGTTGCTTGGGAGCTGTTGAGCACGAAGTGAGTTAGCTGTGAAATGAGTCCGTAACGGTTAGAAGTGAAGAGAGGAGTATTTATACTCCAAGTGAAAATCTAACCGTTCAGATCTACGTCGGAAGTCCCGATGCAGATCTTGGGACTTCCGACGATAACAGAAAACACTGTTCACAACAGGTCAGAAGTCCGCGTGTGCAAGTCAGTGTCGGAACTCCCAGCAAATATCAGGACTTCCGACGTACATAGTTAAACAAACAGCCGGCACCTCTGATGTTGGGACTCCCGACTTGGGTCAAGTCAGTGTCGGAACTCCCGGCAAATGTCGGGACTTCCGACGGTCGGAACTTCCGACGAGCGTCGGGACTTCCGACGTGCACAGACAGTCAGCCAGTCAGAAGCATAGGTGCCGAGACTCCCGGCTTAGGTCGGGACTTTCGACACTGATAGTCATAGAAAAATATTCTATGTGCTCGTGAAGTGCTAGAGTGTCCCATTTTTTATTTAATTATTATGCTTGAGCACTCTATCTTCCTCAGACCAAATAACTTTGCATCCCTCTTTATAGTACGGCGGATCCTAAACTCAAAAACAAAATTAAAACCTTTAGAGAGCGTTTTGAGTTCGTCCGCCTTTTCAACTTCAAGAATTGAGGGATACCATTTCATATTTATCAACTCTTTGAATCTTTCATGGAACTAATAGCTACGATATATCTCATTTAGATTACATTAGTCCCTAATTTGGATGTCATCAATACACCAAAACCCACATAGGGGGCAAATGCACTTTTGAAAGGTCCTAATGGCTAGAGGGGAGGGGTGAATAGCCTAATAAAATTCTACAACAACACTTAACAAAATGTGTTAGATAATTTTGCGGCGAAGCGAGTGTTGCGCTAGCCTACTAAAATGCAAGCCACCTACCACAATTCTATTTCGAATAGTGTATGTCCACACAATAGCTATGACACTTAGCTAAATTAGTGTGCTCTCAAAGACTAACTAAAGAGCAACACTAATCAAACAAACAAGCTCTCACAACTAGCTACACTAAAGAGCTTGATAACTAGTTTGTGGTAATGTAAGAGTGAGCAAGAGAGTTATACCGCCGTGTAGTGATAGGAACCAATCAATCACAATAATGAATACCAATGTAGACCAATCACCTCAGAATCAAATGATGAACATAATGATTTTTACCGAGGTTCACTTGCTTGCCGGCAAGCTAGTCCTCGTTGTGGCGATTCACTCACTTGGAGGTTCACGCGCTGATTGGCATCACTCGCCAAACCCTCAATAGGGTGCCGCACAACCAACACAAGATGAGGATCACACAAGCCACAAGCAATTTACTAGAGTACCTTTTGGCGCTCCACCGGGGAAAGGTCAAGAACCCCTCACAATCACCACGATCGGAGTCGGAGACAATCACCTCCTCCACTCAACGATCCTTACTGCTCCAAGCTGTCTAGGTGGCGGCAACCACCAGGAGTAACAAGCGAAATCCATAGCAAAACACAATCACCAAGTGCCTCTAGATGCAATCACTCAAGCAATGCACTTGGATTCACTCCCAATCACACTATGATGATGAATCAATGATGTAGATGAGTGGGAGAACTTTGGCTAGGCTCACAAGGATGCTATGTCAATGAAAATGGCCAAAGATATGAGCCACAGCCGGCCATGGGGCTTAAATAGAAGCCCCCACGAAATAGAGCCGTTGTATCCCTTCACTGGGTACTCTGCGCTCTAACCGGACGCTCCGGTCCACTTGACCGGACCCTGGACTCAGCGTCCGGTCCATAGATGGACGCCACGTGTCATTCCGAGTTAAAACTGAACCGTCAGATCTTAACAGCTAAGTATTGACCAGACGCTCCGGTTAAACCGACCGGACGCAGGAGCCACAGTGTCCGGTCGAGTACAGTAAGGGTCCAAATCCATTTTTCTTCGACCGGACGCGTCCGGTCCACCTCGACCGGACTCAGCCAGCGTCCGGTGGTATACCCAAGCCACTGTACCGCTGAGTCAGCGCGACCGGACGCAGGCAGTCAGCGTCCGGTGAAATCAGATCCAGCGTCCAGTCACTTGACCGACGCCTGCATCTCCTCTGTCTTCTTCACCCTTGCTTCAACGTGCCAACCACAAGAATTTGCATCCGGCGCAATAGAAAATAGGCATTCTATTTTCCCGAAAGCGCCGAATGAGTTAGAGCATCTCAACCCTGCAAACACCACCTCCTTTGTAAATGTGCCAACACCACCAAGTGTATCACCTTGTGCACAAGTGTTAGCATATTTTCACAAACATTTTCAAGGGTGTTAGCACTCCACTAGATCCTAAATGCATATGCAATGAGTTAGAGCATCTAGTGGCACTTTGATAACCGCATTTCGATACGAGTTTCACCCCTCTTAATAGTACGGCTATCAATCCTAAATGTGATCACAATCTCTAAGTGTCTTGATCACTAAAACAAAATAGCTCTTACAGATTATACCTTTGCCTTGAGCTTTTTGTTTTTCTCTTTCTTCTTTCCAAGTCGAAGCACTTGATCATCACCATGCCATCATCTTTATCATGCTATGATCTTCATTTGCTTCACCACTTGGAGTGTGCTACCTATCTCATGATCACTTGATAAACTAGGTTAGCACTTAGGGTTTCATCAATTCACCAAAACCAAACTAGAGCTTTCAACTTTCAATCTCCCCCTTTTTGGTAATTGATGGCAACCAACTTAGGCTATTATATGAAAGAAAGATTTTAAAACTTTTGAACCCCAAAATTTATGAAGAGCTCCCCCTTAATGTATGCATGAATTTGAATTTCAATTAGAATCATCTATACATGATTTGCATACACCAAGACAAAAGCTCCCCCTAAATTTTGCAATTCGTGGGGTGCAACAAGTGTATGTGAACAAATAGGTATCCGTGAGAAGAAATGCAATATGACATGTTATTTCACACAACAAGTAAAAAGAAGTATAATGGCCAAGATTTCAAAGTAGAAACTTGAAGCAATACATGGCCATACAAAAAGCATTCATCATGACAAGTAGAGATAAGCACAAGCAAATAAGATAGATTAAAACATTACTTATCCTACAATCATCCATCACACACATATAAATAGATAGTTGTCCATCACACGGTTGCCACCACACGACATAGTTTATACACGCTAAAGGTTTTAAAGTTCCGAAACCATAAGACCAACTAACTTATTACAAGAGAAATCAAAGCCTAACACCCCCCCTTTGTCAACAAGTCCCAAAAGGGGTAGGCCGCGTGAATAAGCAACTACTCATCGTCGTAGTCATCATCCTCATCTTGGTCATCGTTGTCACCACCATCGTCGTCTTCATCATCATCCTCTTCTATGTATTCCTCATCGTCCTCAGTCGCCTTCCCTTTGCCATGCGGGTGAGAAGTCGCATCATCTTCGTACGCCGCACAAGTCTCATCATATAAAGCCAACGGATCATGGGGAGGCACAAACGGCGGCGGAGGAGAGGATACAATCCCTACGTGCTGCTCCAACCGATATAGCCTCTCTTACATATTGTGCTCACGTTGAGCACTAGCACAACACTGTCCAAACATGTATGTCATTAGGAACTTGAACTTGTTGGGCTTCTTTCCAGACGAGGACGAAGAGAGAGGCTTAGCACTTGAAGAGCGAGCAGCAGCAGCAGGTGTCGACGCACCACGGGGAGAGCGAGAACCAGATAGACCTTTCCCTTTTCCCTGGGCTGCATCAGCTTTTTCCCGTAGTTCTCTGGCAGCAACGATGGAGGTCTTGTTGGATATCTTGAGAAGCTTTTGCTGAGTGTCATAGGGAAAATGAATGCCAGACACTTACTCAATGACATGCATAATATATGGTGCATAGGGAAGATGCTTCACCGGATCCTCAGAAGCATCATGGATCTTGTTCCATATATAGCGGCTGATGGAGAACTTCTGAAACTCATCTCCAAATCTCTCAAGCACCTTCTATGAATCATCATGAAGGAAGGTGGAGTCACCTACCTTCGGATACAATATCTATCTCAGGATGTTGTTCAAAACATAATAATAGGGCTTCAAAAACACTGTCTGTCCATCAGTTGTGTGGCCTTCAAGATACATGTGTTGATACTCCTCCAAAGCGAGATCCTCATACTCAGTCAGCTCAGTAGCAGTGCGGTCGCTGTGACTCAAACCAAGAAGGCGAGAGAAAGTGATGAAGTCCACTTTATAATGCTTGTCTTCAGTGGTCTAGTGAACAATATCAATAGCACCGGTGTTATCTCGCTCATGATAATAAGAAGCATAAAACTGACAGATAATCTCATTGTTCCAATGCTTCCTAAACTCTAGCAAGTAGGACAGCCCCATTGAGTTAATATCTCAAACCATCTGCACCAACTCAGGCTCCTTGTACTTACCAAGGGAGTATGCATCAATGCACTTCATCTGCAGGACCGGTGGCTCCTTCTTCTTCAAGAACCTCCGATAAAGAATGGAATCATAAAAGTCATAATGAAATGGATGCCAGAAACGGTACTCAAGCCATAGATCCTTCTCGTCCTCAGCATAGAGGTTCCGGCCCCTCTGTCTCTGGATGTCCCTAACCTTGTGGCGATAATCAACTAGGAGAGGAGGAGTCCAGCCACCAGCAGGATTGGGAGCCATGGAGGGCTCCCGTATGATTGGCGACGCACCGGTGAACGGAACAAGCTGAGACACACCCGCTGGACCGTGAGTCAGGGTGCGAATCAGTGGAGTAGCAATGGTGCGTTCGGCACGTTCAAGCGCTTCCTCTTCTTCATCTACGATCGGCATATCCCCAACAAAGGCCGGAGCAGGAGGCGGAACGGCAGCGAATGACCCTTGGTCACCACGGCCACGGGCAGCACAGGAACCAGCAGGACCACCACGCTTATATGACGCCTTGGTGCGGCCAGGCGGCTTAGGGATAGCGACACGATCTTGATTTTTCTTGGATCGCTTTTCCCGATGACGTGAGGGACTGCTACCACCTTCCATGACTGCGAAGAACACCGAGTGGAACTGAGAAACAATACAAGGAGACGCGAACGAGCATCGAGAAGTGAAGAAATAGGAATGGAGTGGTCACTCTAGGGTCGGGAGTTCCGGCCAAGGTCGGGACTTCCGACAGCCGTAAGTTCTGGCCCGATGTCGGGAGTTCCGACGGTCAGAACCTCCGACGGCCTTCGGGACCTCCAACGCCCAAATTGACCATCCCATTCATGGGGCTTCAAATCACGACACACATCCATACAAGGGAGATAGAGGAGTAGAGAGGAAGAAAGAATAGAGGCAAAACATAAGGTACATTGGATTTAGGGTTAGGACACCATGGTAGTACCTTGAATCGAGAACGGAGGAGATGAAGAGAAACGAATCGCAGTCGACGACGAACAAATCCACGGGCACAATCTCCACCACCAATGGGTTCTCCACCACACCAATCACAAGTCCACCACGATCTGAAGAAAAATGAGGGCACAGGCGGTGGAAGGGGCGAGGAGGACGGGAGTGCTGGCAATGCCTCCGGCGGTGCAACAAAGAAGAATGGAGAGGCAGCCAGCGACACGAGGAGGAGGGAGGGCAGCGAGGAGAGGCAAAGGCGGCGGTGCGAGGAGGAGGAGGTAGGGCAGCGGCGCAAGGAGAAGTGGAAGGCGGCGTGTGGGAAAAAAATGAGGGCGACGAGCTACAGAGAAGGGACCGGGCCGGTTAAAAGGAAAATGGGCAACCGACCCAGCACAAGCAAAAACCGCAGACTTGCGTCGGAACTCCCGGCGAATGTCGGGACTTCCGGCGGTCGGGACTTCCGGTGTAGGGGAACAGAAAAACACCTTAACCTGCACTCACTCTACCATGTGGGGCAAAAATATGATGGACACTAACATTTTCATAGGTGACTAGATTTCATTCAACCAACACAAAACAATAGTCACTTATGAAAATTACAAAATAGAGTTTGAAAGTAGCACATAATGTTTTTGCAATGCTTTTCTCCAAACTAGATCAAACAAAATGTGTGCGCAAGGGATCAAGCCACGTTATGAGAATCAATGATATTTAGTTCACTCCTCAAAGCACAAAATCTTGACTCATCTAGGGGCTTTGTGAAGATATCGGCTAATTGCTTTTCTGTACTCACATGGTGAATGGCGATATCTCCTTTGGCTTCGTGGTCTCTCAAAAAATGATGCCGGATGTCTATGTGCTTTGCTCGAGAGTGGTTTACGAGGTTGTTTGCCAACTTAATGGCACTCTCATTGTCACACAAAAGTGGAATCTTGGTTAACTCACATCCAAAGTCCTTTAATGTTTGCTTCATCCAAAGTAGTTGGGCACAACAAGCGCCGGCCGCCACATACTCGGCTTCAGCGGTGGACAAAGCAACGGAATTTTGCTTCTTAGAGCTCCAAGACACCAGGGAACGACCAATAAATTGGCAAGTCCCGGTAGTACTCTTTCGGGTTATATTGCAACCGGCATAATCCGAATCGGAATAGCCAAGTAGCTCAAAAGTGGAGCCCTTAGGATACCACAAGCCAAGATTAGGAGTGTGCACTAAATACCGAAAAATTCTCTTAACGGCCATCAAATGACATTCTTTCGGATTAGCTTGAAATCTTGCACACATGCACACGCTAAGCATAATATCGGGCCTAGATGCACAAAGGTAAAGAAGTGATCCAATCATGGAGCGATATACCTTTTGATCGACGTCCTTTCCTCCTTGATCAAGATCAAGATGTTCATTGGTTGGCATGGGTGTCTTGATGGGCTTGGCCTTGTCCAAGTTAAACTTGTTCAACATGCCGTTGGTGTACTTGGTTTGACATATGAATGTGCCATCCTTGAGTTGCTTGATTTGAAATCCAAGAAAGAACTTCAACTCTCCCATCATGGACATCTCGAACCTATTTGTCATAATCCTACTAAATTCCTCACAAAAAGCCACATTAGTACTACCAAATATTATGTCATCGACATATATTTGGCAAACAAAGATATCATTATTGACTTTGCGAGTAAATAAAGTAGCATCGGCCTTTCCTATCTCAAAACCTTGTTTGAGTAGGAAATTCTTTAAACAATCATACCAAGCTCTAGGGGCTTGTTTGAGCCCATAGAGCGCCTTGTCGAGCTTGTAGACGTGGTTTAGATACTTGGGGTCTTCAAAGCCTGGTGGTTGCTCTACATACACCAACTCGGATAGGGGCCATTGAGAAATGCACTCTTCACGACCATTTGATATAACTTGAAATCATGATGGGCGGCATAGGCAAGTAGAATGCGAATTGATTCTAGCCTAGCCACCGGTGCATAGGTCTCCCCAAAATCCAAGCCTTCAATTTGAGTGAATCCTTGAGCCACCAACCTTGCCTTGTTCCTTGTTACCACGCCATGCTCATCTTGCTTGTTGTGGAAGAGCCACTTGGTTCAAATCACATTTTGCTTGGGCCTTTCCACCAAGGACCAAACTTCATTCCGAGTGAAGTTGTTCAACTCCTCTTGCATGGCTATCATCCAATCCAGATCATCAAGTGCCTCTTCCACCCTACGAGGTTCCAAAGGAGAGACAAACGAGTAATATTCACAAAAACTTGCTAAACGAGAACGTGTAGTTATCCCTCGTCGAATGCTCCCCAATATGTTATCAACGGGATGATCCCGTTGAATGGATTGATGCACTCTAGGATGTGGCACTTGAGTTGATCTTTGGATCGGGCCATCATCATTATCATCATGGTCATGATCGATTGGAAGATCACAATCATGAGCTTGTGGAGGGTTGACTTCACTTATTTCTTCATTGTTGAGTTGTGTTTGAGCTCGTTCACTATTGACACCATCTTCATGAGAATGACCTTGTGCTTCATTTGATCTCCCATCTTGATTATTTCTTGATGCGGAAACTTCACCATGTTCATTAGATGAAACATGATGAATGGTTGGATCAAGATCATCATGCACAACATGGTCTTCATCTTTGTCTTCAACGGGCTTTACTTCACCAATATCAAGCTTCTTGATTGCTTCGTGTGGAGCTTCTTCATTACCTACATTCTCAACATTGACTTGCTCTTTTTGAGAGCCGTCGGTTTCATCAAAAGTCACGTCTACCGCAATTTCAATCAAACCGGTGGTTTTATTGAAAACATGATATCCATGTTCGTTAGTACCATAACCAAGCATGAAACCTTCATCAACCTTTGGTGCAAACTTAGAGATTTTGGATTTCTTGTTAAGTATGAAACACTTAGATCCAAAAACTCTAAAGTAGTGCACCTTAGACTTTTTACCGGTTACAAGTTTGTAGGCGGTCTTTTCTCTTTTCTTGTGAAGATATAAGCGGTTGATAGCATGGCATGCCGTGTTGACCGCTTCCACCCAATAGTTGGTTGGAGCCTTGTACTCATCCAACATTGCTCTTGCGGCTTCTATGAGCGTTCGGTTCTTCCTCTCCACAACACCATTTTGTTGTGGAGTGTATGGAACCGAAAACTCATGCTTGATTCCTTCTTTATCAAGAAACTCTTCAATGTTGGTGTTCTTGAACTCCGTCCCGTTGTCACTTCTAACTCTCTTGATTTTGATATCAAACTCATTTTGGACTCTTTTTGCAAACTTCTTGAAGATACCTTGGACTTCACTCTTTTCACGCAAAAAGAATACCCAAGTGAAACGAGAATAATCATCAACAATTATAAAACCATATTTGTTACCACCAATGCTTATATAAGCGACGGGTCCAAATATGTCCATGTGAAGCAACTCCAATGGCCTTTCGGTTGTCACAACATTCTTGACGGGATGTTTAGCTCCAACTTGTTTTCTCGCTTGGCATGCGCTACAAATCCTATCTTTCTCAAAAGAAACATTTGTTAGTCCAAGGATGTGTTCGCCTTTTTAAAGTTTGGCCAAGTTCCTCATCGCAACATGGACAAGTCGGTGATGCCATAACCAACCCATGCTAGATTTTGCCACTAAACAAGTCTCGGGATTTACTCTATTTGATGTGAAATCAACTAGATAGAGTTTCCCCTTTAAATGACCCTTAAATGCAATAGAGGAATCATCCCTTCTATAGACTTCCACACCCTTGTCCGTAAAGAGACAATTGTAACCAATCTCACAAAGTTGTGAAACGGACAACAAATTGTATCTCAATGAATTCACAAGTAAAACATTGGAGATGGAATTATCATTTGATATAGCAATTTTACCCAAACCAAGGACTTCTCCTTTTCCATTGTCACCAAACACAATATTTCCACTTTGATCATGACTTAGTTGAAATGATGTGAACATGTCCTTCTCTCCGGTCATATGATTGGTGCATCCACTATCCAACACCCAACTTGTTCCACCGGAGGAATATTCCTACAAAGACAAATTAAGCTTTTGTTTTAGGTACCCAAAAAGATTTGGGTCCTAGGGGGTTAGTCACATAAAACTTGGGCACCCAAACACTCCTCATAATTTCCTTTCTCTTTTGGGCACCAACATACTTAACCATAATCTTGCCATCCTTGCCCCAACAACACATATAGTCACTAGCATAGCACCGTGGAAGTGGTGCTTGTGGTTTGAGGACATCGGATTGCTTTGTCTTGATTGTCTTGGTAATTGTAGGTTGGATCTTTGGAATGTAGACCTTGTTGTTGGCCTTGCATATTAGCTCATCAAGAGCAACGCCCTTGTTGAACTTCACACAAGGCACACCATTGATCATGTTCCTTCCATTTGCCTTTCCATCATACCTATTGTAGCCAATGCCTTCCTTGATTGATGGGTGCCTTGATGACTTGTATATAGTCTTGTTTGATTGCTCTTGACACGTGCACCCATTCTTCAATATCATCTTCAACCTATGAATTTCCTTGTCTTTCTTCTCTAACTCAACAAGATTAGTTGTGTATGCATTCACATCAATTTTATAGCATCTTTTACAACCATCACTAGTGGAGACATTAGAGTCTTCGGTTGCCTTAGGAGAAGTTGAAGTGCTAGCCCAAAGAGTACTATAGTTTAACTTAAAATTTTGGTATTTTTCTTCCAAGCTTGTGAGGCTTTCTTGAGCTATACTTTTCTCATACTTGAGGCTAGCTACTTGATCATTAACCGAGGAATGTTCCTTAGTCAATTTCCCAATTGAGTCATTGGCTAAAGACAATTCAACGGTTAACTTCTCAACCTTCATCTTTTCCTCGACAATAGATGCTTCAAGAGCAAGGTTTTTCTCTCTCTCTTGAGTGATTATATCTCCTTGCATCTCTAAGCATCTATCCCTCTTCTCTAATTTCTTCATTAGTGTTTTTATTTTAGTGAAGGCCTTGTTACCAAATTTCTTTATCATAGTTGCTTCAATTTCTTCTATGTTCTCATCACAACTATCATTCTCATCACTAGAAGAAACGGGTGTAGTATGTACCTTCTCCCCTTTTGCCATGAGACAAGTTGGGGTATAGTAGTCGATGAGGTTGGAGAAGAGCCTCGGTGGTGAAGATAGGTTGGAAAAGAGTTTTGGTGGTGAAGTTGAGTCGGAAAAGATCATGGCCGGTGAAGAAGAGTGGTGGATGGCGATGTTTGCGTCTCCCTTCTTCTTTTTCTCATCATCACTTGAGTCACTATCACTTGACTCCCATTCTTCCCCAATATGAGCTTCACCTCTCTTTTTGCTTTTGTTCTTTTTATCTTCATCTTTGTCATGCTTGTGCTTCTTTTTCTCATTAGGACAATTGGCTATAAAGTGACCGATTTGACCACATCCATAGCAAAATCTCCTTGTGAACCTTCTCTTACCATCACCATAGGTCTTGCGGTTGCTTTTCTTCTTCATAAACTTTATAAGATTTCTAATCCCAAAGGCAACCTCCACATCGGAATCTTCTTCTCCACTTGAGGAATCATCCTTCACTTTCTTCTTTTCTTGACTTGAACCTTGACCTTCATATTGTTGAGTTGCTTTAAGGGCTGCACTCTTGTTGAATCCCATTGCATTAGGATTTTGATTATGAGCATTGATTGCATCTTCATCTAGACACTCATGATGCTTGAGCTTTGAAAGAACTTCTTGAGGTGTCATCTCATCATAACTAGGCCTTTCCATGATCACGGACGCTAGCATGTTGTTCTTGACTTTATAGGTTCTCAACATCTTTCTAGCAACCTTGTTGTCATCCCATTCGGTGCTTTCAAGAGCTCTTATGCGGTTGACCAATGCCATGAGCCTATCAAACATGGATTGTGTTGTTTCATTTTGCAAGAATACAAATCTTTCTAATTCACCATGAAGTAACTCAATGTTGTCTTTTCTCACACTCTTATCTCCTTCAAATGATACTTTCAAAGTATCCCAAATTTGTTTTGCACTTTCCATTTCATTTACTTTTCTAAACTCATCCGGAGCTAGGCTTGACACAAGCAATGCTACGGCTTGTGCATTTTGATGGAGGTTGTGCACTTCTTCCGGAGTTATCTCTCTATCTTCATCGATATGAATCATCACACCAACATCCACAACTTTCCAAAGCCTTGCGGCAATGAGATGCATCTTCATCTTGTAGGACCAATCGGTGTATCTTGTTCCATCAAAGTGAGGTGGCTTGCCAATGTTGATGGATGGAGTATGTAGTGTTGAACCTTTTATGAGTTGTCCATAGTCAAAGGCCATGCTTGAATATATTCCTTTTCCATGGGCATGCTCACCGGCTCCAATATCACTAGCGGCATCTTTGCTTTCTTCATTCTTATCACTTGTATCATTTTTGCCACTTATTGCATCATCAACTTTCTTGCTCAATTCTTCCTTCATCTTACTCATCTCATCTTGCATCTTTTTCATTTCATCTTGAAATAGCTTGGCTTGAGCAGCCATCAACTCTTCAGCTATTTTCTTGGTCATTTCGGCGACAACGGCTTGCATCTTGTCGGACTCCGACATTGTTTCTTCTCACGTGGTGAAACGCAAAGAGAAGACCTTGCTCTAATACCAATTGAAAGGATCTAACAATACCTAGAGGGGGGTGAATAGGTGTATCTAAAAATTTACTGCAAATGCTAAGTTCAATTCTTTCAGTCACTGTCGGAAGTCCCGACGTTTGGGTCAAAACTCCCGACGTTGTCAGAAGTTCCGACGCAAACGTCAGCAGTTCCGACGCCTACGTGAACTACAAAAGCAGTGCCAAATTTAACTTTGTGGATAAATAAACTTACAACCTCACTTCCTAGTGGTTTGGTGAAGATGTTGGGTCACTCCCTTGACGCCATAATGCCTCTAAACCGTAGATCGAGTCCAAACCCTAAAATGAAAGTTTGGGAGAGAAAGAGACAAACACATACAAATAATCTCTAGCAATCACAACAATAAGCACACGGGATACAAAGATTTATCCCGAGGTTCGGCAACCCCACTAAGGAGCTCCTACGTCCTTGTTGTTGAGGTGACCACCAAGGTCAGAGTCTTTTCCACCTCCTTGCCTCTCTCAAAGCGACCACAAAGGTCACTTGAGCTTTCCACTAATAAATCGAAGGGTGATACAAACTTCCTAAGGCTCTTCCACAAGATGAAAGCTCTAGGGCAACGCCTAGCCGGCTAGGGGCAAAGCCCCAAGAGTAATAGACATAAAATCAACCGGCTTGACGAAGAAATTAAGTGCTCATGCTTTCCAAAGTGATGCCCTCACTTAATCCACTCTCCTTTCACTCAAACCCTAAGGGAATCGAAGATTAGAGCAAAGGGGGAAGGAGAGGGGTGCTTTAGTTGCTTGGGAGCTGTTGAGCACGAAGTGAGTCAGCTGTGAAATGAGTCTGTAATGGTTAGAATTGAAGAGAGGAGTATTTATACTTCAAGTGAAAATCTAACCGTTCAGATCTACATCGGAAGTCCCGACGCAGATCTCGGGACTTCCGACGATAACAGAAAACACTGTTCACAACGGGTCAGAAGTTCGCGCGTGCAAGTCGGTGTCGGAACTCCCGGCAAACGTCGGGACTTCCAACGTACACAGTTAAACAAACAGCCGGCACCTCTGATGTCTGGACTCCCGGCTTGGGTCAAGTCAGTGTCGGAACTCCCGGCAAATGTCGGGACTTCTGACAGTCGAAACTTCCGACGAGCGTCGGGACTTCCGATGTGCACAGATAGTCAGTCAGTCAGAAGCAAAGGTGCCGGGACTCCCGGCTTAGGTTGGGACTTCCGACACCGATAGTCATAGAAAAATATTCTATGTGCTCGTGAAGTGCTAGAGTGTCCCATTTTTGATTTAATTATTATGCTTGAGCACTCTATCTTCCTCAAACCAAATAACTTTGCATCCCTCTTTACAGTACGGCAGATCCTAAACTCAAAAACAAAATTAAAACCTTTGGAGAACGTTTTGAGTTCGTTCGCCTTTTCAACTTCAAGAATTGAGGGATACCATTTCATCTTTATCAACTCTTTGAATCTTTCATGGGACTAATAGCTGCGATATATCTCATTTAAATTACATTAGTCCCTAATTTGGATGTCATCAATACACCAAAACCCACATAGGGGGCAAATACACTTTCACATAGACCTTGCCATATCAATGAGTGTTCTATTCTTCCTCTCAACAAGGTCATTTGATTGTGGAGTGTACTTGACCGAGAATTGATGTCTAATTCCAAATTCATCACACAACTCATCAATTCTAGTGTTCTTGAACTCACTACCATTATCACTTCTAACTCTCTTGATGGTTGTTTCAAACTCATTGTGAATGTCTTTGACAAATGATTTGAATGTTGCAAACACATCACTTTTGTCCACTAGAAAGAATACCCATGTATATCTAGTGTAATCATTCACTATCACAAAGCCATATTTGTTACCACCGATGCTAGTGTATTGAGTTGGCCCAAACAAATCCATGTGCAATAACTCAAATGCTTTACTAGTACTCATTATGTTTTTCTTAGAATGGGTGTTTCCAACTTGTTTGCCGGCTTGACAAGAGCTACAAAGCTTATCTTTTTCAAACACAACATCTTTCAAGCCTCTAACCAAGTCATGCTTAACCAATCTATTCAGTTGTTTCATTCCAATATGACCAAGCCTTCTATGCCATAACCAACCCATGCTAGACTTAGTGAACAAGCATGTAGATAATTTAGCTTCACTAGCATTGAAATCAACCAAGTATAGATTCTCATATCTAAAGCCTTTGAAGATCAAATTAGAGCCATCTACACTTATGATCTCTACATCATCTACCCCAAATATGCATTTGAATCCAAGATCACATAATTGAGCTACGGATAGCAAATTAAAGTTCAAGTTCTCTACCAGCAACACATTGGATACGCTCATGTCATTGGATACTGCAATCTTACCAAGCCCTTTGACCTTGCCTTTGCCATTATCACCAAATGTGATACTATCATAACCATCATTACTATTGGTGTTGATTAAGTTGAACATTCTTGCATCACCGGTCATATGTTGAGTGCACCCACTATCAAGAACCAAATGCCTTCCTCTGACTTTGTAATTAACCTACAAAAGAAAATCAATTCTTTTTAGGTACCCAAACTTACCTGGGTCCTTGAAGGTTAGTCACTAAGCTCTTTGATACCCAAATAGCTTTCTTCTTTGAGCCCATCCATGATTTACCAATGAACTTAGCCTTCACACCATTTGTACCCTTAGTAAGCATATAGCATGAATCAAACTTAAGGGAGGATACATTAGTATTTTTACTCTTGTTGGTGCATTCATGCTCTTTATGACCCACTTGCTTGTAACTAATACAAAACCGACCATTGTTCTTCACAAAACTAGTCTTGTGAGGAGCAAAGACCGCCTTGCCTTTCTTGGGGGTATAGCCCAATCCCTCTTTGTAGAGAGAAGCTCTTTGGCTACCCAAGCACATAAGCAAGCGGTCCTCACCACCATAGGCCTTAGCCAAAGTATGAGTGAGCTTGTTAACCTCCTTCTTGAGATTCTCATTCTCAACCACTAGTGAGGCATCACAAGTGAGACCATCACTACTAGATGAGATGGAAGTAGAAGTACTACAAGAAGGGTTAGTGGGAGAAACAATAATAGGCATAGATAGTGATTCATCAATTATATCGCAAGTTAAACCTACATTGCAAGTCTCAACATGCTTGTTTTTATTTTGCTCATCAAGCAAGTGTTGCGCTAGCCTACTAAAAATGCAAGCCACCTACCACAATTCTAGTTTAGATAGTATCTATTCACACAATAGCTATGACACTACCCTATGTTAGTGTGCTCTCAAAGGCTAACTAAAGAGCCACACCAACCAAGCAAACAAGCTCTCACAACTAGCTACACTAAAGAGCTTGACAACTAGTTTGCGGTAATGTAAAGAAAGTGATCAAGAAAGTTATATCGCCGTGTAGATGAAGGAGACAATCAATCACAAGAATGAATAACAATGAAGACCAATCACCTCGGAATCAAATGATGAACACAATGATTTTTTACCGAGGTTCACTTGCTTGCCGGCAAGCTATTCCTCGTTGTGGCGATTCACTCACTTGGAGGTTCACGCGCTAATTGGCATCACACGCCAAACCCTCAATAGGGTGCCGCACAACCAACACAAGATGAGGATCACACAAGCCACGAGCAATCCACTAGAGTACCTTTTGGCGCTCCACCGAGGAAAGGTCAAGAACCCCTCACAATCACCACGATCGGAGCCGGAGACAATCACCACCCTCCGCTCAACGATCCTCGCTGCTCCAAGCCGTCTAGGTGGCGGCAACCACCAAGAGTAACGAGCAAATCCCGCAGCGAAACACGAACACCAAGTGCCTCTAGATGCAAACATCCAAGCAATGCACTTGGATTCTCTCCTAATCTCACAAAGATGTTTAATCTATGATGGAAATGAGTGGGAGGGCTTTGGCTAAGCTCACAAGGTTGCTATGTCAATGCAAATGGCCAAGAGAATGAGCTTGAGCCGGCCATGGGGCTTAAATAGAAGCCCCCACAAAATAGAGCCGTTGGCTCAATTATTGAGATGACTGCGCGTCGACCGGACGCTCCGGTCAGATCGACCGGACGCACCGATCGTGAATACCGGACGTGTCCGGTAGCTGCCTGACAGCCACATGTCCAGTTCAAACCAACATAGCCATTGTTGCCCATTCTGCCGACGACCGGACTCATACACCGGACATAGAGACACACATGATCGAACGCTGAGCCATCGAGTCCGGTCGAGTCCAGTAAGCCTCCAGGGCCGATCGGACACGTCTGTTAGAAACTGACCGGACGCTGAGCCTCAGCGTCCAGTGAAGTATAGTAAGCATCCACACTCGACCAGAACCGGACGCTGCCAGCGTCCTATCAACTGTACTGCCGAACACCGTGTTTACTGATTCACACCGGACATGTCCGGTATGGCGACCAGACGCGTCCGGTCACTCTATAACCAGCGCGACTAACTCCTTTTCAACTCTATCTTCTTCACCCTTGCTCAAATGTGCCAATCACCAAGTGTATCACCTTATGCACATGTGTTAGTATATTTTCACAAACATTTTCAAGGGTGTTAGCACTTCACTAGATCCTAAATACATATGCAATGAGTTAGAGCATCTAGTGGTACTTTGATAACCGCATTCTGATACGAGTTTCACCCCTCTTAATAGTACGGCTATCAAACCTAAATGTGATCACACTCTCTAAGTGTCTTGATCACCAAAACAAAATAGCTCCTATAAAATATACCTTTGCCTTGAGCTTTTTGTTTTTCTCTTTCTTCTTTCCGAGTCGAAGCACTTGATCATCACCATGCCATCATCATCATCATGCTATGATCTTCATTTGCTTCACCACTTGGAGTGTGCTACCTATCTCATGATCACTTTGATAAACTAGGTTAGCACTTAGGGTTTCATCAATTTACCAAAAACAAACTAGAGCTTTCAAGCGTCCGGTCCAACGTCCGGTCACCTCTGTGAGCTTGTTTTTTCGTGATCTTGCGTCCGGCTTGGTTCTTATCTTCGTGCTTGGACTTTGCTTGATATCTTGGGTCTTCTCTTGTGCTTCTAAGGTCTTGCTTAAGGTGTTGATCGTGGGATCATCACGTCGCCTTCGTCTAAATCACGTCTTGCACCCTATTGGACTACAAAATAAACTCTTGCAAATTCATTAGTCCAATTTGGTTGTGTTGGTCATCAAACACCAAAATCCAAAGTAAATGGGCCTAGAGTCCATTTTCCTTACACAGACCCTAGAAAAATGGATCGTCGATCCATTCTTTTGAAGCCAGGCCAGCGCGCGTACGGAGGCCAGCTTTGGCCCGGCTAAAGCCCAACAACAAACAACCAAACAAGTCCAAGCTGGCTCCAGCAAACCAGGCTAAGAGTTGGGTACCCAACCAAATAGGCCCGTACGTGCTAGAGGAGCCACCTTTTCAGAATTTTCCAATTCGAACTGAGATGAATGGAGTGTACCATTTCCGGATATTGATGCCCCAAACACTATCTATGCTCTAAGACGGTCTCCAACGATCGATACTGAAAACACAAGACCCATTTCATGTTTGAGTAGCGCTATAGTTAAAGGGTTCAATACCCATTTTTAGTCTTCTCCAACAACAAGATCCAAAAGAGAACCCTTTCTGCAAATGGGTCTCCAGGAGAGAGGATACTCAGATTTGAGTTCTATATAGGTACTCTGTTGGAGGCTATAGATATTGTGTTGGAGATCCATTTTAAATTTGGGTCTCCTTGTAGGTCTCCTGTTGGAGACAGCCTGATGATGACACAACTTGTCTAAAGCTAGAGTCAGATGATCCGATGCTTGGAGTTCGAGCTGTGGTACACCCGCGTGGTCGCTCAACTTGTCTAACGTCTGCTTCATCATGGATTGGAATCCCTGAAACTGCTTCCCTAGATCTTCCAACGTCACTGCCATCTGCTTCTCGAACATGGTGGGTTTCTTTGCAGGCGCCAGCACGCACACGACGGAGCGAAAAAATTTCTGGGGCCCTCGAAACAAAGCTCTAGATACCAAATGTGACGAACATGGATAGCTGGAGGGAAGAACAGAGGCAGAAAGGGGGAATTCAGTTAGGAAGTTTATTCTCGTTTTCACATAAGCCACACAGAGGTTCATTACATCTGCTTATTATATATATGCCTTCTTCGCTCATCAATGGGCAGAGCCCCTACGCCTAAGACTGTCTCCAACGGCTCATGCAAAGGACGATGCTGAAAGCATCTAGGCCCCTAAGTGGATTTCGGTGATTAATGTCAATACAAGATTACTATGACTAACGTGTGTTTTGCAGAGGCAATTAAGTTAGGTCATGGTAATGGAGATCGATTGGGCAATTGAGGTTGTCATGCCCCTACGATGGAAATCGTTTCGGTTTTCAAAGGATGGACGACAAGGTTAAGGATAACTAGTTCTAAGTGTCAATTGAAGTTGGAGAGACACTTAGAGTAGTTTAGGACTTCGTTTTTCCTTTGGCCGTACTATGAAGGGGGGGTATGAACGGGTAGCTTGACCTAGTTGAGTCTAGTGAGTTAGGTGTGGTGCACACTTGTTAAAACTAGCTCTAGGTAGCTCCTATGAATGCCTAAGATCCTTTGGAGCAAACTTCATTCACATATGATCGAGAGTTGGAAGTGAATGGAGGGTCAAATACTGACCGGACGCTGGCTCCGGTGCGACCGGACGCTGGCCGCAGGGTCCGGTCAGTTCATTTAACTGCGGAGAACAAGTCTGGAGTGACCGGACGCTGGAAGGTCGTGTGACCGGACGCTGGGGGCCAGCGTCCGGTCGACTCCAGCAAGGGTCCAGACTTGAGAAAGTGTGACCGGACGCGTCCGGTCAGTGGTGACCGGACCCTGAGTATCCAGCGTTCGGTCGATTACAGTAAGCTTCCAAGAGCGACCGGACGCGTCCGGTCAGTGCTAACCGGACCCTGACAGCGTCCGGTCATCACTTGGAAACTGTTGCGCGGATTGAACTGACCGGAGCGTCCGGTCAATACGATCGGAGCGTCCGGTCATCCCGCAGAAGCTCATAACGGTTTGTTTTTCAGGCTGCCTTATAAATAGAAGCTCCACTCATGTGTGGAGTCACTTTTGCTCATTCCAACAGCTGAGAAACACGTTTGTGAGTGCCAAGAAGAGCAAGGTCCTAGTGAGGTGTTTGTGATTTGAGAATCCAAGAGTGAAACCTCATTAGTGAATCAAGAGTAGACAAGTGTGCATCCATCTTCTCATTAGACTTCGCGTGGTCAAGTGAGAGTTCATGCTTGTTACTCTTGGTGATCGCCATCACCTAGACGGCTTAGTGGTGGTTGGAAGCTTGGTGATCACCCGGCGGAGCTTGTGGGTGACCCAACTCAAGTTGTGAGCGGTTTTGGGTGATTCGCCGCGATGGAGTATCGAAGAATCAACCCGTAGAGAGCACTTGATCCTTGCGTAGATCAAGGGGAGCTACACCCTTGCGCGGGTGCTCCAACGAGGACTAGTAGAGAGTGGCGACTCTCTAATACCTCGGCAAAACATCGCCGCGTTCCCTTCTCTATTCACTTTGAGCATTTACTTTAAGTATTTACTTTGAGCAATTCAATACTTGTCTTTACATTCATAGAATTGCTATGCTAGAGTAAGTTTGGAACATAGGTTGCAAGTCTTTTGTGCGTTGATTTGATAGAAACACTTTTCTAGGCACAAGGGGTTAATTGGGCTATCCGTAGGATTTGATTATTGAAAGAAAATTTAGAATTAGCCCAATTCACCCCCCCCCTCTTGGGCATCTTGATCCTTTCAATTGGTATCAGAGCCTCGTGCTCACGTTTTTAAGCCTAACCGCTTAGAGCAAGATATCTCACGGGGATGGACCTCCTCCTATCTTCGAGGGGGATGATTTTCCATATTGGAAAATTCATATGGAGGCTTACCTAGAAGCTCTAGATGTTGGAATTCTTAGAGCCGCCTCTCAAGGGTTCCCAACACCTAAGAATGCCGCACAACTTCAAGGCGATGAAGTAAACTATGAAAAATGGAATGCAAAGGCTCACAACACCATCTTTAGAGGCCTTTGCAAAGATGTGTTTAATCGTGTAAGGAACCACAAAGACGCCCATGCACTATGGTCGGACGTTTGTGCGCTCCATGAGGGAACCAAGAGTGAGCGTGAGGAACGCTATCATCTTGTGATTAAAAAGCTAAATTCTTTTGAGATGCTTCCCAAAGAAAGTGCTAATAAAATGTATTCTCGTTTAAATGTTCTTGTAGAGGAAGTCAATGGGCTTGGACTTACTCAAATGTCACCATCCGACGTTGTGAGAAAGATCTTAAGTGTCCTCCCCATTGACAAATATGGGCACATTGTGACCGTGCTACATCAAGGTGATCTTTCTGCCGCTACACCGACACAAATCTTGGGAAAGATCAATGCTCATAAGATGTACATGCACATCACGCCACAAGATGGCTCATCCTCTACAAAGAAGAAAGAGAAGGACTTAGCATTCAAAGCTAGCCAAGATAAGGGCAAGGCAAGACTTGAGTATGAGAGCTCAAGTGATGAAGATGATGAAGAAAGTCTTGCTCTCATGGTGAAGAAGACCGCCAAGATGCTAAAGAAGCTAAACAAGAGTGGCATCAAGTTTGACGGCAAGAAGAAGAAGTTCTTCACTTGCTCAAGAAGAAAGCCAATCTCCGAGATAGATTGCTACAATTGTGGCGAACTTGGCCACCTAGCTCATCAATGCACAAAGCCCAAGAAAGACAAGTTCAAGAACAAGGGCAAGAAAGATGATTCAAGTGATGAAGATGAAAAGAAAAAGAACAAGCCATACAAGAAGAGAGATGGTAAAAAGAGAGACTTCTACAAGAAGAAGAAGAGTGGCAAGGCCTATATTATCGGTGATTGGCTCACGGACATTGATTCCTCAAGTGGATCATCCAATGATGAGAGTGACAATGAGAAGGTGGCCGCCATTGCTATTGATCTTGCATCCTCACCGCCACCATCGCCATCATCCTCTACACACCTATGCCTTATGGCCAAGGGTGAACGCAAGGTAACTAAGAGTGATGATAGTAGTGATGATGAGCAAGCTAGTGATGATGATAGTGATAGCGATGATGATTCACCCACATATGATGATCTTGTCAAAATATTAAGAAAATACACTAAGATCATTAGAAAGAGTAGAGCTACAAATGACAAACTTGATGCTAAAAATGATTCACTCTTAGCTAAGTGTGATGCATTGGAAAAGGCTAATGATGAGCTCAAAGAAACAAATGACTCTATATCATCCAAACTTAAGGAGCTCAAATCTTCTAAAAAAGAGCTTAAAGATAAACATGATAAACTTGAGTGGGTGCACAATGAGCTTATCATTAGTCACAACAAGCTAAAAGATGAATATACAACTCTAAAGATTAATTATGATACCCTTGTTATTGCACAAGAATTCTTACCAAATGAGCCACATGTTGCTACTAACCATGTTGTTAAGATTGATATAGCTACCTCATGTGATGATTTAATTGATGAGAGCATTGAGCATGGATCTAGTAGCAAAGGCAAGCAAGTGGTTGAGTGCAATGACTATGATGAGTATGTCAAGCTCAAGAGTGACCATGAGAAGCTCATGAAAGATCTTGAAGAGATGAAAAGTCACAACACCATTGTGCTAGAAACTCTTGATCATGACAAAGAGTTGATCCTTGAGAATGAGAAGCTCAAAGAAGAAAACAAGAAACTCAAGGAAGAGAAGAACAATGATATTCTCACGGAAGAAAACAAGAAGCTCAAGATGGAGAAAGAGCATCTCAAGGTGGGATTGAGCAAGTTCGCTAGAGGCAAGCATCTCCAAAGTGAGCTACTCATGAATACCGTCATGAAGATGGATAGAAGTGGCATTGGATATATGGCAAGTGTAGAGAAGAAGAAGGCTCAAGCTCAACACCAACAATCAAAGCCAAAGCTAAAGCCAAAGAGATGTTTTGAGTGTGGACAAGAAGGCCACTTTGCTTATGAGTGTCAAACTCCACCACCACAACCCTTGCCCAAGCATGCTAGACCCTTTGCTTTCAATGCTCACTACATGCTTAGAAAAGATTCTAGTGGAAAGATGAAAGTCATGTTCTTAGGACCCCCAACAAGAGTAGGCCTAAGAAGATTTGGGTGGCTAGGTCACTTGTTGAGAAGGTGAAGGGCCCTCAACAAGTTTGGATCCCTAAAGCTTGAATCTTTTGTGTGTAGGTGAACTACAAGACCGGTGGAAGTCATTGGGTTATTGATAGTGGTTGCACTCAACATATGACCGGTGATCCTCGTATGTTCACCTCACTAGATGAAGAGATAAATGGATAAGAGAAAATAACATTTGGAGATAATTCAAAGGGCAAGGTTAAAGGATTGGGCAAAGTGGCAATATCAAATGATCATTCCATCTCCAATGTGCTCTATGTTGCCTCATTGAGTTTCAACTTGCTATCCGTTAGGCAATTGTGTGATCTTGGTTTCCAATGCTTATTCACCGAGAAGGAGGTTGTTGTATCCAAAGTAGATGACAAACAAGTGATATTCAATGGATTTAGATACAACAACTTATATCTAGTTGACTTCACCTCCGAAGATGCAAACTTGAAGACTTGTCTATTCACCAAAACAACACTTGGGTGGCTATGGCATAGAAGACTTGCTCACGTTGGGATGAGCTCACTCAAGAAGCTTATGAAGAATGATTTGGTGAGAGGGTTGAAGGATGTGAAGTTTGAGAAGACAAGCTTTGTAGTGCATGTCAAGCCGGCAAGCAAGTTGCAAACACTCATCCAACCAAAGCTTTTATGTCAACCACAAGAGTGCTAGAACTCCTACACATGGATTTATTTGGACCAACAACATATAAGAGTTTGGGAGGAAATCTCTATTGTCTTGTGATTGTGGATGACTATTCAAGGTATACATGGGTATTCTTCCTTCATGACAAATCCGAAGTTGCATCTTATTTCAAGAAGTTTGCCAAGAGAGCTCAAAATAAATTTGAAGTGAAGCTCAAGAAGATAAGAAGTGACAATAGCAAAGAGTTTAACAACACAAATATTGAATCCTATTGTGATGAAGTTGGAATCAAACATGAAATCTCCGCAACCTATACTTCTCAACAAAATGATGTAGTTGAGAGGAAGAATCGGACTTTGATCACCCTTGCAAGGACAATGCTAGATGAGTACAACACCCTCGAAGCTCTATGGGCGGAAGCAATCAACACCGCATGTTATGCATCCAACCGCCTATTTCTTCAAAAATTCCTTGTCAAGACACCGTATGAGTTGCTCAATGGGAAGAAGCCGGACGTCTCCTTCTTTAGGATGTTTGGTTGCAAGTGCTACATCTACAAGAAGCGACAACACCTAGGAAAGTTTCAAAGACGTTGTGATATAGGTTTTCTTGTTGGTTACTCATTGAAGTCCAAAGCATATAGAGTATTTAATCATGCCACCGGCTTGGTTGAAGAAACATATGATGTGGAATTTGATGAATCTAACGGCTCCCAAGGAGCACATGAGAATCTTGATGATATAGGTGATGAACCATTAAGGGAGGCTATGAAGAATATCCCGGTGGGAGACATCAAGCCAAAAGATGATGAAAATAATGTACAAGTCATTGACCAACCTTCTTCATCAAATGTACCATAAGATGGTGAAAAAGATGGGAGAGTAGAAAATGAAGATACTCATATCTCCCATGAGCAAATGGTGGTACAAGCACAAGATGTTGATGCTCCACAACCTCCTCCTCAAGTGGTCAATAGAAGAAATACACCTCTCCTACAAGATCATCCACAAGATCTCATCATAGGGAGTCCATCAAAGGGTGTGATGACTCGATCTCAAAAACTTACTTCATTTATTGCTCACCATTATTTTGTCTCTTGCTATGAGCCTACCAAGGTAGAAGAAGCTCTTAAAGATCCGGATTGGATCAATGCCATGCATGAAGAGTTGAACAACTTCACTCGCAATGAAGTTTGGACTCTTGAAGAGCGACCAAAAGGTGCAAGAGTCATTGGAACAAAGTGGGTGTTCCGCAACAAGCAAGATGATCAAGGTGTTGTTGTGAGGAACAAGGCAAAACTAGTTGCAAAGGGGTTCTCTCAAGTTGAAGGTTTGGATTTTGGAGAGACCTTTGCACCGGTTGCAAGATTAGAAGCCATCCGTATCCTTCTTGCATATGCATCACATCATGAAATGAAACTATATCAAATGGATGTGAAAAGTGCTTTTTTTAAATGGCTTTATAAATGAACTAGTCTATGTTGATCAACCTCCCGGGTTTGAAGACCCTAGATATCCTAATCATGTTTATAGGTTGTCCAAGGCACTATATGGGCTTAAGCAAGCCCCAAGAGCTTGGTATGAGCGCCTTCGGGACTTCCTCATTGAGAAGGGCTTCACCATTAGGAAGGTCGACACCACACTATTCACCAAGAAGCTTGATGGGCATATCTTCATTTGTCAAGTATATGTTGATGATATCATCTTTGGATCATCAAATGAAGACTCATGCAAAGAATTTGGTGAATTGGTGTCGAAGGAGTTCGAGATGTCAATGATTGGTGAGCTTACATTCTTTCTTGGTTTTTAAGTCAAGCAAATGAAAGAAGGCATCTTCATCTCTCAAGAGAAATACACAAAAGATCTTCTCAAGAGATTCAAGATGGATGAATGTAAGTCAATCAAGACACCAATGCCTACAAATGGACATCTCGATCTAGATGAGGGAGGTAACCCGGTTGATCAAACTCTCTACCGTTCTATGATTGGTAGCTTGTTATATTTAACCGCATCTAGGTCCGACATCATGTTTAGTGTGTGTATGTGTGCTAGATTTCAAGCTAGTCCTAAGGAAACTCATTTAATTACCGTAAAAAGAATCCTTAGGTATCTTAAGCACACACCAAGCATTGGTCTTTGGTATCCCAAAGGAGCTTTATTTGAATTAATTGGCTATTCCGATTCGGATTACGCCGGATGCAAAGTTGATAGAAAGAGCACATCCGGAGGGTGCCATTTGCTTGGAAGATCACTTGTGTCTTGGTCCTCCAAGAAACAAAATAGTGTGGCTTTGTCCACCGTCGAAGCGGAATACATTGCCGTGGGTGCTTGTTGTGCACAAATATTATACATGAAACAAACTTTGCTAGACTATGGAGTAGTTCTAGAGAAAGTATCTCTTTTGTGCGACAATGAAAGTGCAGTAAAACTTGCAAATAATCCGGTTCAACACTCTCGCACCAAGCATATAGATATCCGCCATCACTTTCTAAGAGATCATGTGGCTAAAAATGATATATCACTAGAAGGTGTAAGATCCGAAGATCAATTAACGGATATCTTCACTAAACCGCTAGATGAGGCTACATTTTGTAGATTGCGGAATGAGCTCAATGTACTTGATTTTAGTAACTTCACTAAAAATTGAGCTTGTGTTGTCCCGTGCATTCATGGTAATATACGACATGTTTAAATTCGTGGCAATGCATATAGCGCTTGTCTAACATGGTTAAGATAACCGCCGAAAAGCGTGTGAAGAAGCTTAACCTTGGATCAAACTTGACAAGCAACTAGATTTACTCAAGTATTGCATATGCATGGATGTTGTTTTGTCGTTTTGTTCCGTTTGCCCTCTTGTTGCCTATTTTCTTAAAAAGAATTATAGCCTAAGGCAAAATATTTTAAAAAATATATATGAGGGTTTGAGAGAGGTCACTCACATCAGTCCCAATTGGTATTTATTTGGATCTTATTTAAGTTGGGACTTGATTGGGAACAGGCAGCGAGATGGATGTTTGAAGATTTGCTGGAAAGGGTGCACCGGACGCTGCACCGGACCTTCTTGTCTAGCGTCCGGCCGATTCATTGGCTGAGGAGGTGAACTCTTTGGTGAAGGAGTGACCGAACGCGGCGTCTCAAGCGTCCGTCGGGAAGGGTTCAACATCCGGTTCGATCGAAGGAAGACCAAGTTGTATTGACCGGACCACCACTGCGTCGGTCATGGACCACCGGACGCGTCGGTCCCGATTCAGAGGATTTGGACCTCTCTGGAATCGGCCGGATGACGCTGGTGGTAGCGTCCGTCGTCGCTACCGACCGAGCGTCCGTCGATGCATCTTCTTGCGACTTTTTAGGACTCCTTTCTCCAATTCCTTTTTCGCCGGCGTGTGGGGAACTTTTTAACCGCAAGCCGTACCTTTGTTCGCCCTCATCCCGCCTTGCCCTAGCCTAGTGCCGCCGCCTCTGCGCCTCCTCGCTTTCGCTTGACCAGCTTGCGCCGCCGTGCCCTTGCCTCGCCGCGCCACCACAACCCTGCGCCGACCACCTCGCGCCCACGCCGCCGTGCTCCAGCCTCACCGCGCCACACACGCCGAAAGCCTTCCGTGCACCACCGCGCAAAGGCCAAAGACGCACCACCCGCAGCTTCATGGCGCCACGCCGCACTTTCTAACGCCGCCGTAGCTCGCCGGAGTCGCCCTATCCACTCTCTGCTCCGCCTCTTGCCGTGTGCCCTAGCCTCATCTCCTCTCGGTAAGGCTAGCCTTGTTTCAATTTCAAATTGCGTAGATCAATTTGCAATACAATGCATCGATTTCACAAATACTAGGGCCACCAGTTCATCATTGCTCTGTGTAACCCTAGCCGGGTTCAGAGGTTCCCCGCATGACATCTCATCTTTTCACGGATCATTGATCGTCGGTAGAAAGCCATTCGATTCAATTTCGCATCTACATTGCTTTCTCTCGTTAGGGTTTCGCATCTATTAGCAATATGGTATTTATTTGTATATCCATCTATTCTATCGTCTTTGCATGAAGTCGGTTCCGTTGTGGTGGTTCTTGTGGCGATGGCGATCAACTCGAGCCAAGCTCGAAGTAAGGATCGAGGCCAAGCCTCGAAAGCAGTGATTTGATGATTGATCTTCATCGGTGGCGATTCACCATCTTGTCGATTCGGATGGCTCGCACCAAGAACGTTGGTGGTGGCCTAGGTAATGATGATCGGAGGCCCCCGCCTCGCTTGACCGGCGGATCTAAGGGCAAGTCAACCAAGCAGGTGACATCCAAGAAGCGGAAGTATCGATGCGAGAGGCAGCCAAGAGCGGTATTGCAGAGAGGCCGCAGAGCGTCGAGAGAGGTGGAGCCCGCAGTGAGTTGTCATTGTAGATCGGCCAGTTTCACCAAAGACTTAGAGCTGCGATTGAGGAGGTTGAGCGTCGTCACGGTAGTCCAATTGGGGACCGCCACGTTTGCGGAGGACGACGGGTTGCCATTGAGGAGGGTTCGTCAAAGATAGCAAAGCGGCCCCACAAGCGAGCCTCGGCCAGACTCAGAAGCCGAGGAGCAGAGCGGCAGACCCCAGCTTTCGGGCTGGGCGGACCCGTGTACCCGATCTTGCCGAGGCGCGCCGACACTGCGGAGGGGATCACGTCCTCCACCTAGACCACGTGGTCCACCTCCAGTGGTTCACCTCGACTTGAGGGCCGCACCGCTTGAGCAGAGTTCAAGAAATTGCGTTTTGTTGAGTTTGAGGTTTGATTTCCTCCAAGGAGGGATGAGAGAGCAAGCGGTGAGGGTTTCTACATGCCACTGCGGGAGGATTTCTACAATGCTTATCTCAACGGTGGGGCGGTGTTCGGATCTCGAGAGAGTTTGTCGAGATAGAGTCCATTGTGGCGAACCGGAGAGAGCATTGGCCATACTTGTCATATTTGCAGGTGACAGATTTGATTGGATGGGACGGGGATATACGTACCATCTTGGGTTCGTCGGTTTTATGCTTCACTCTTCATTAATCCACATCACATGTTTATTCACTTTGCTTTCGGAGGTAAAGACTACTGAGTGACGAGTGGGTGGTCGGAGAGATATCTTGAGGCTAGGAGAGCTGACTGTCAAGATACATGAGGTCTCATTATGGATGTGAGGAGCCTCCTAGGCGTCCACATGGAGGGTTGGTGTCTCCCTCTGATTTAGTGCGACATTGCTTCAAGGAGCCTTTTGAGAGGTGTCGGCGGGAACCCCGGTGACTTGACTCCTCACAATGAGAGTGCTAGAGGCCATTATCGAGGAGGACCTTTGCTTCCGAGGTTGGGATATAGAGAGGGTCGACGACTCGCCATGACCTCTGCTTCTTAATGCTACGATCGCAGACGATGATTTGATATCTGGGACCTCCTTTCGGAGATGGAGGATACTATAGCCGTGAGGATTCAAGGGGGTGCAGTGACTTCCCTATGCTCACTAGATTATGTTTCTTATCCGCAGAGTAGTGCTTGATAAGCCCCCTGGTATGATGGATGAGTATACAGGTGCTACCACAGAGTTCCTAGCTTACAACCTGTCACAGAGGATCAGACATACCACGCCTCAGGCACCTAGACAGCCTAGCCATCGTCCCGACATGCCAGAGTCCATGACTTAGCGAGGATGAGATCATCGAGGGATTGCGGCCACTAAGGAGGAGGAGCTAGAGCCTGGCGGGGAGGTGGCGAGTACAGTGATAGCTCTGACAATGACTATCTGCCTATTCCTCATATGCCTCCACGCAGACATGATGCAGAGGTCGGTAGCTCCAGTTCTGCTCCACCTGCTCTGCAGATAGACCCCGCTCTCATTGCTATTCTTGAGCGAATCGGCAGAACCACAGATAGATGAGCACGAGAGGCAGTGCTACTTTTGCCCAGTTTCAGACTCGACGGGACGAGTTCCAGAGGCAGCAGTAGGCCATGCAGCAGCAGCAGTAGCAGATGCATCAACAGCAGATACTCTTGCAGCAGCATCTTATGGGTTTCATGCAGCACGTAGTGACAGCTCTTGGGGCCCCATAGCCACAGACTTCGCCCTAGCTTGCTCAGCCTGCTTCCACCACGACGACTCCAGCTATTCAGCCCAAATGGGCTTGTGGTCGAGGACAGCCTCCGGCTCAATTTGCTTCACCTCTTGTGCAGTGTGTCCCGGTTGGTTGGCCTCACCCGTGGTAGCCCCTTGATCCTCCTCGCTATTCATGCTCGACACGTCGGTCTCAGAGTCTTGGAGCATCCTTCAATGAGTTGGCCAAGCATGCCTACTCCGCCTCATATGCATTCGCGGTCTGTCTACATTAGACCCATCATTTGTGACTACTCAGAGGCTCCCCTCGTCTGTCGCCTCGTCAGATCCTCACGACAGACATACTAGCAACTTCTGCAAAGACCTGTTGCCAGCTCAGACCAGAGACCGCTTCAATGACACTTCCCCGCCACAGAGGGTGATCGATTGAGCTCGGTCGGATGATGATGGCACTCAGTTCCAGCTTGCTCCTCGCACCTCGGCCTTGGCTCGTCCGGCTGCAGCCTGCCGTCAAACCCCTAGGTTTTGGTGTTTGACGCCAAAGGGGGAGAGGGTGTTGAGTATGTAGTCTCGGGGAGCTACATTTAGGGGTGCTAGTTATCTAGTATTAGCCTGTTATATACATTTGGAGTTCTATTTGTGTGATACTCATTACTTATGCATTAGTGTGTTTACTTTCATGCATACTATTATATATATATGTGATAGTGCTATCTACGTGATTGTGATATTTGACATGTGTGATTTCTACTTTGCATTATCTATATGTCATATCACTTGTGTTATGCTCATTTGCTTTTGCTTCCGCGTTTATACTTCGAAGCAAATGAGCTTTGTTACTTGTACTCATGCTTAATTCATATCCTTTGAGTACATTGTGTTGGCTTGGGTCATATAAGCTTGCCTAACTCTTTTGTTCTTAACGACAAAAGCTTATATGAACCAAGCCCGTCAAAAACCTCATTCCATAACATACTCGAGGTGGTATTGTCATCAATCGCCAAAAAGGGAGAGATTGAAAGCATCTAGGCCCCTAAGTGGATTTCGGTGATTAATGTCAATACAAGATTACTATGACTAACGTGTGTTTTGCAGAGGCAATTAAGTTAGGTCATGGTAATGGAGATCGATTGGGCAATTGAGGTTGTCATGCCCCTACGATGGAAATCATTTCGGTTTTCAAAGGATGGACGACAATGTTAAGGATAACTAGTTCTAAGTGTCAATTGAAGTTGGAGAGACACTTAGAGTAGTTTAGGACTTTGTTTTTCCTTTGGCCGTACTATGAAGGGGGTATGAACGGGTAGCTTGACCTAGTTGAGTCTAGTGAGTTAGGTGTGGTGCACACTTGTTAAAACTAGCTCTAGGTAGCTCCTATGAATGCCTAAGATCATTTGAAGCAAACTTCATTCACATATGATCGAGAGTTGCAAGTGAATGGAGGGTCAAATACTGACCGGACGCTGGCTCCGGTGCGACCGGACGCTGGTCACAGGGTCCGGTCAGTTCATTTGACTGAGGAGAACAAGTCTGGAGTGACCGGACGCTGGAAGGTCGTGTGACCGGACGCTGGGGGCCAGCGTCCGGTCGACTCTAGTAAGGGTCCAGACTTGAGAAAGTGTGACCGGACGCGTCCGGTCAGTGGTGACCGGACCCTGAGTATCCAGCGTCCGGTCGATTACAGTAAGCTTCCAAGAGCGACCGGACGCGTCCGGTCAGTGCTGACTGGACCCTGACAACGTCCGGTCATCACTTGGAAATTGTTGCGCGGATTGAACTGACCGGAGCGTCCGGTCAATACGATCGAAGCGTCCGGTCATCCCGTAGAAGCTCATAACGGTTCGTTTTTCAGGCTGCCTTATAAATAGAAGCTCCACTCATGTGTGGAGTCACTTTTGCTCATTCCAACAGCTGAGAAACACGTTTGTGAGTGCCAAGAAGAGCAAGGTCCTAGTGAGGTGTTTGTGATTTGAGAATCCAAGAGTGAAACCTCATTAGTGAATCAAGAGTAGACAAGTGTGCATCCATCTTCTCATTAGGCTTCGTGTGGTCAAGTGAGAGTTCGTGCTTGTTACTCTTGGTGATCGCCATCACCTAGACGGCTTGGTGGTGGTTGGAAGCTCGGTGATCACCCGGCGGAGCTTGTGGGTGACCCAACTCAAGTTGTGAGCGGTTTTGGGTGATTCGCCGCGACGGAGTGTCGAAGAATCAACCCGTAGAGAGCACTTGATCCTTGCGCGGATCAAGGGGGAGCTACACCCTTGCGCGGGTGCTCCAACGAGGACTAGTGGAGAGTGGCGACTCTTCGATACCTCGGCAAAACATCGCCGCGTTCCCTTCTCTATTCACTTTGAGCATTTACTTTAAGTATTTACTTTGAGCAATTCAATACTTATCTTTACATTCATAGAATTGCTATGCTAGAGTAAGTTTGGAACATAGGTTGCAAGTCTTTTGTGCGTTGATTTGATAGAAACACTTTTCTAGGCACAAGGGGTTAATTGGGCTATCCGTAGGATTTGATTATTGATAGAAAATTTAGAATTAGCCCAATTCACCCCCCTCTTGGGCATCTTGATCCTTTCAGACGCATACCTAAAATCGGTCATGCACAGTGTTTTAGCCGGCTCCAACAGACGACGCGATCGGAGCATGCATTTTGGGGACGAGGTCGACCGGGAGGCATATTTGCGTCGTCTTTCTCCAAGATGCAAAGTCTTCCGCGGCAGCCAACGCCTTCGTCCTCTTCCCGCAGCTCCTCGCCCTCGCCAAGCTCAACTCCGGAGCCAACATGGGGGCCGCCACTGCCTTCGTCACAGACAGTGGTGGAGCCCGCGCCGTCGCCGTGGTGGTGGAGACCATGCCACCGCCGTGGGAGCCCCGCGCAGCGCAGGAGATCCGCACCGCCCGCCCAGTCGTGACGGCCCCCGCGCTGGATCCACCGCGGGGGCGTGCGCCACCGATGCCTCCTCCCTCCTCCCTCCTCCGGCAGCGCTCCCACGGCAAGATCCGGCGGCGGCGAGCTCCCTCCCCTCTCCCAGCATGAGATCCGGTGGCGGCGGGCTCCCTCCCCTCTCCTACGGCGAAATCCGGTGGCGGCGAGCTCCCTCCCCTCTCCCAGCGGGAGATCCGGCGGCGGAGTGCTCCCTCCCCTCTCCTACGACGAGATCCGATGGCGGCGGGCTCGAAGCCGATGGAGGGGGAGGACGAAGCCGCGGTCACGGGCTCGGAGCCGACAGAGGGGGAGGAGGGAGCCGCGTCCGCTGGGGCTCCGGCTGTCGGTGGCGGCGCATCCTCCGACCGTCCGCTGGGGATAGAAGAGAGGGAGGGATCGAGCGGAGAGAGATAAGAGGGAGCAGGGAGGATTTTTGCGTACCTGTTGGAGAAGAGAGGTTGCGGACAGGTGACCTATTCACTGTGCGCGACCTAAATCGTAAAATGGGTCTCTAGTTTGGGTCTTATTCGTCGGAGATAGTCTAACATGCCCAGCCCATGAGCCGAACACGCAACGCTTCCCCATTTGAACCGTCATCAACCTCCCGCCGGCCGCTTCAGTCACTTGGAGCAGGTGCTTTCCTGACATGCTGCTTCCTGCAGAGTAGCAGCAGAGCGATCGGTCAATGACATGATGCCGTAGAGCGAAAAGCCTAGAAGGGGGAAGCACACGAAGGCAAAATGGAAGGTCGCGGCATGCCTGTACTTGTCGGGGACCTTGCCCTTCTCCTTGTAGGGCTTGACGAGCACGCGCGCGTCGCAGATGAAGTGCGGGTTGCCCTTGGCCAGGATCAGCTTCACCGTCTCCGGGTACACGAAGGTGACGAACCCGAACATGCGCTTCTGCTGGTACGGGATGCGCACGTCGTGGGCGGGGCCGTAGACGCTGCAGTGGATCGCCGGAGCCGGTCAGAGACTGCACATGGTTCGGTAGTGGAACACAGGAACGGTTAGTTACCTGAAGTAGTTGGAGACGTCCTCCTCGCGGAAGGTGCTGTCCGCCGGGAAGGTGAGGTAAATCTGGCGCGAGCCAGGGTTAATCATGCTCGCCAAGGCCTCGTCCGTCGCCGCGCCATCGCTGTTGCTCCTGGAGAACACGGGCGGCGGCGCCCACGACGAGGGCGACGACACCGAGAGAGGCGACGGCGCGGTGCCGGCACCACCACCGCCGCAGCGGCCGGAGTTCTGGCGCGAGAGGTGGGACGGCGAGTGCGCCGCGGCGGCGCAGCTGACGGAGGTGGGCGTCCCCGGGTGCCGAGAGCAGGCCGAGGTCCTTGCGCGCCTTGGCCATGACGGTGTGGAACAGCGCCTCGGGGCCGAAGGCGAGGCGTATCATCTCTTTCTCGCCGTGGTCCTGGAGGAGGAGGAAGCCCATGATCTTGGCGGCGTGGTCCGGGTGCAGCGCCTGGATCCGCGAGAACACCACCTTGGTGGCCTCGTAGGCGTCGCCAGGCCCAGCGCCGGGGCTCCAGCACTCGCTGGTGAACAGGGGCAGCTGGTGGTGGCCGTCGTCGTTGAGGAACGCGAGCTGCTCCTGCAGCTGGAGCTCGTCGAGGAGAGGGTCCCCGGCAGCAAATAAGGGCGACGGCGGGGCGTTCCCACCGGCGGCCGGGCTCATGAGGTCCTCCCCGACTGCGGCGGCGGGTACTGCCTCCTCCGCCGCGCCATTGCTGGCGACGCTATTGCTCTGGGAGAACACGGGCAGCGGCTCGTCAGTTAGCGAACCCCCAATAGTAGTTTCTTCTCTTTCGAACGGCCTCATCTTTGCTTCAGATCGATGTACCTAAGTAAGTTTAAGTTGAAATTACAAATTAGAACTACCAAGCCTTCTAGTACTAGACCGAAGACTAAACTCATCCTTCAAATCTCATATGAAAATTCACCTTTGTATTTAAACAAGAGAAAACAAGGGACTTGGCGACAGCTATTGTATATATTTTATATTAAAATTGTAGTTGTAGTTTATTGTAATTTCTGTAAGTATAATATGTAATTTTTAGATTCGAGAATAAAAGACTCGTCGCTGGAAATCTCGACTCATTAATTTCTGGATGCGTGCTCGCCGTTGGATCCAAAAATAAACAAAATAAATAAAATGCCACCACGTTCATGTTCACGTTACGCATGCCCAGGTTACCAACAGTTCGCGTTGCCAAATACCAACATTATACCAACACGTTCATATTCCAATTAATATAAATAACAAGAGAATTTTTATAATCAGCATGTTCACTTGTTGGTTTCAACCAGGGCTTATCAGTCAGCCAACAGTATTTTTCTCTCACAACAAACCAGCACCAGCCGGACTTATCAGTCCAGAAACCAACCAGCAAACATGCTCAATGGTTGTCGAAAAATTGACGACTTACCAAGAGCGATCCGACGGCTAAAAAAGTAGAGAAACCGAAAGGAACCAATTGAAGAGGCACTAGGAGCCATAAGTGCGTACTAAATGGTGGGGACCATACGCACCAAGTGCATACTAAATTTAGTGGGATCAACACCTAAATAAATAATGCGATAATTCTATTTTTGAATTTCTTTTATATAGTTAAGGGTAGAATGATAAATTTATAATAAAAAATAATATTTGAGTAGCATAGGGACGATTGAATTGAATTAGTATAGTTTGTCACACGTATTTCTCGGGTTCAGACCACGCCAACCCTCTCTCGTCTCTCTGTTCCTCCTCACCGATTGACTTCGTGTTGCGGCGGCGCCGGCTGCTAGGGAGAGGGCGAGCGCGAGGGCAGGGCTGCAGCGGCCAGGGCACGCGATCCGTCCTCACCAGTCCCCTGCGAACGGCGGCACCGCGTACATCCGGCGAAGGCGTTGGAGGAGGCTGGATCGGGCCCGGCGGCGGCCGTCCCCGACGCCGAAGGGTGCGTGCGGCGAGTTGCGCTCGTGGACATGGCGGTCCGAGGTGGCGAAGCTGGCGGCAGCAACGCCGTCCCCGACTCCCGCTCCGCGTGCCGTTCCCCTTCTCGTGCTCCGCGCCCGCCTCGCCCCGCGCCGCCAACCCGCCCACAGCAGCCATGGCGGGGATCGACACCGTTTAGGAGGACGGCGTGCTGCCTGCTGTAGCCTGCGTTCGGCGTGCCTGCGGTGCACCTACTCCAACAACACAGGCTAGGGGCAAGGCCGAGCAGGGAGAGGAGGACGCGGCCAGCAATGCTGCAGATGACATCGGGTAGTGCTTCGTGCCCCGCCCCTGCAGTTGCCGGCGCTCGCTAGGCCGTGCTGGCGGCGGGGCTGCCTTCGTGGTGCTACTCCCGTGCTCCAAGGTATGCAATAGCATGCGCTCCACCTGTTTGCTCAAATGCCTGTGGGAGATGGAAATCAGTTTTGACCTAGGATTAGCGCGCTGTAGAATCCCTACTGAAGTTTGGTGAACCATGTGTCAGCTGTTGGTTTCAGTGTTTCTTGATCTATTGTTCATTTATCTAATTCGTGCATCTCAGATCGTAGTAGAATCCCTACTGAAGTTCAGTGCTTGCTGCGATCCTTTTTTCAGGTTCTACTTGCATCGCATGGTTTGTGCATCGCATTGGTGCTTAATTAGTTCACTCTTCACTAACCAACCGGCTAAATTTGTCTCATGGTATGTGCATCGCATCTGAAATCATTGTTCTCTTTATGTATTTGTTTATCTTACTTATTTGGCTGCTGGAAAACAATCATGGGCATTCCTCATCTTCATTGGTACTACTTCGTATTGTTCTAGGCTTATAGCTTTTTATCACTCCATTAGAATTTATTAGTTCCCCACCGCCTACACCTACAGTGAGTAGCAGCAGCAGAGCTCGGTTCATTTTTTGTTGCAAAATTTAGAATACCTTAACTTACCAGTTGCAGTGGTGTTCACTAAATCGTTGGTGATTTTTTTGGAACAAAAAGGAGGAGTTGGTGTTCTTTAGATATTTTACTGGCTGTTGTTTGCTCACATCGTGCTTGTTTCTTGTCCCCATCAGATAGGGTGTTTGGCCCCAGTTGCTCTACACGACAAGTCTATGAGGAAGGAGCAAAAGAAGTTGCTCTTTCAGTTGTCAGCGGAATTAACTGTATGCACAAGAGAAACAGTTTTGTTCTGCCACTTCCATTTTCGGTGATGAACCGATGTGAGCTAACACATGTTTTGGCATGCATTTCTTCTTCTTGGCAGCAGGCATATTTGCCTATGGACAAACAAGCAGCGGAAAGACTTATACAATGACAGGAATAACAGAGTATAGTATGCTTGACATCTATGACTACATAGATAAGGTATCTTCATGTTTTTCACTTTTATATTTTTTGGAACGCTATTGTGAATTTACTAGTGTTTCTTTGCATTTGAACCTCTTCTCCATGCTGCAGCATCCTAAAAGAGAGTTCATTTTGAAATTTTCGGCCATAGAGATATACAATGAAGCTGTGAGGGACCATCTAAGCCATGACCCAACACCTCTTAGACTACTTGATGATCCAGAGGTACTCTATTCTTCTTTACTTGAACTCACCATAATTTGTTAGGGTCTGTTTGGATGTAGATATTGGAGGAGCTGGAATTAAATTAGGTTCAATACCAAAACAGCCATGGTATTGAAATGGTTGTAATTCGAATACTATTGTTTGGATGACCATTGAATTGGCTTTTGGAATCCTAGCAAGTAGCTCAATACCGTTTTCTGTTTGGATGCAAAAGAATGGAATTGAAATGTTGAGCCATGGCAGGGGAGCTCAACTGCGGCCATGGGGGAGCTTGACCCTAGCAACGATGAGGGGACCTCGACTATTGACAGAATATCGTCGGCAGTCCTCCGAGGGGTATCCCACGAAGGTAGATTTGTCGGTGGGGATGCGCGTAATCAGGAACCGAATGGTGACACAAGGCGCAGAGATAGCGATTTAGACAGGTTTGGGCCATCTGATCGACGTAATACCCTACGTCATGTGTCTTTGGTGTATTGTATTGAATACATGATGTGTAGATCTATCCACTAGGGGACCCCTGTCTCTCCTTATATACTCTGGAGGGGTAGGGTTACAAGGAAAGTATCATATTTGGTACTCTACAATATCTTGCGGTGCACGTCGAGCAGCGCCGTGCACGCCTTGATCTTGTGGGCTGGGCCGCCTCTAATGGTGTGGCCCATGTCTTGTCTTGAGGATACCGGGGGGGGGGCATACCCCCACAGCTAGTCCCCGAGCTGACTCGATGGGTGGCGTGAGTCACGTGGTGCCGTGGTCGAAAAGAAGAAGACCGAGTGAGCGGCCGGTCCCCTGGTGTAGCCTCGAGATGAGAAAAGCGCACATTCACCGCAAGGTGAGGTGTGCCCACTTAGTCCCCGAGCCTGCTAGAAGATGAAGAATAAATCTTATAGCAGGGCCAAAGAAAAAGAAGTCTGAAAGCTTGCCGACGTCGTCTGACATGCGCGTATCAAGACCCCAGACGTGCTGCCTAAGATCAGCACCCTGATCCGAACAGCATGGAGCAGCTTGATAGCACACCGGTAGCAAGATCCGAGCGGCAAGGGAGTCCCCGGCATCGCTGACAATGTCCGAGCATCGAAGAGCGAGGAGTCCCCGGCGTCGCTGATGATGTCCGAGCAACGAAGAGCGATGAGTCTCCGGCATCGCTGGCGATGTCCGAGCACCGAGGAGTGACAAGTCCTCGGCGTCGCTGGCGATGTCCGAGCACCGAGGAGCGAGGAGTCCTCGGCGTCGCTGGCGATGTCCGAAAGCACGAGGAGTCCGGCGTGGTGACGATGTCCGAGCACCGAGGGAGCGAGGAGTCCTCGACGTCATTGGCGATGTCGAAGCACCGAGGAGCGAGGGAGTCCCCAGCGTCATTGGCGATGTGTCGAGCACCGAGGAGCGAGGGAGTCCCCGACGTCATTGGCGATGTCGAACACCGAGGCGAGGAGTCCCGGCGTCGGCTGGCAATGTCCGAGTACCGAGCCCCGGCATCACCGTGGCGATGTCCGAGCACCGAGGAGTCCACGGCGTGGTGGCGATGTCCGAGCACCGAGAAGTCCCTGGCATAGCTGGCGATGTCCGAGCACCGAGGAGTCCCCGGCATAGGCGGCGATGTCCGAGCTCCGAGAAGTCCCCGGCGTAGCTAGCGATGTCCGTGAGGTCAAGTGTGCCCACTTAGTCCTTGAGCATGGAGAATCCGAACGCCGAGGAGTAACCGGCATAGCTGGCGATGAAGCAGGAGCGACGAATAGTCTGGTCAACTGGTCGGCGGCGAAGTGAGCAATGAATAGAAGCGACCATGGGGAAGACGAGGTCGGCGGCCATGGGGAAGACGAAGAGGAGGTCGCGCCGTCATCTAGGGGGAAGAGGAAGCAGATCTCGCGCCACCGGCCATGGAGAAGAGGAAGAGGAGCTCCCCGGGCATGGGGAAGAGGAAAATGAGCTCGCCGACCACGGGGAAGAGGGGCGCTGGCCGCGACGATGGGGAAGAGGGCACTCGCGCCGCCGCTCGCCCGCCGCCGAAGGGAAGAGGGCGCTCGCCGGCGACGGGGAAGAGGGGCATTGGCCGCCGACGACGGGGAAGAGGCCACTCACGCCGCCGCTCGCTCGCTGCCGATAGGGAAGAGGGCACTGACCCGCTGCCGAGGGGCAGAGGGCGCTCGCCGGCCACAGAGAAGAGGGCGCTTGTGCATGGTGAAGAGGCAGTCGGGTCCGATTCCACTCAATACAGAGGGGTCGGGCTCTGTATTGGGATAGGCCCCTTTCAGTTATAGTTCAATACCAAGGAATTGGGTCTTCAATGCCAAATCTCAATTCCATGTGCATCCAAACAGCAGTATCGAGGAAACATGATTCCAATTCCAATGTATGGGCTCCAATATCTACATCCAAACACTACCTTATAGTTTTTATGCTCCTATTTACAATATTATTCATGCTGTTATGTCAAATAAAAAGGGACTACTGTAGAAAGACTCACTTAGGAAACTTTGAGGGATTATGGTCATCTTAGGGATCTTCTTGCTGTATGTGAAGGTGCGGAACTGAACTTGCTCCAAACGAAAGAGGTGCCTGTGTTTTCCCCACATTATCTGATTTAACTGTTTTCATGCTCCAGCTCAAAGGCAGATTGGAGAAACTGCTTTTAATGAAACAAGTTTCAGATCCCATCAAATACTCAGATTGGTTAGTGTCCCTTTAATACTGTATGCTCCACATTGGTGTATTCTCGGCAACGCAAAGTCATTGAGCTCTTTTTATATATATCGTTGTGTATATAGAGGTCAAAATGGATGCAGGCGGTGCTCCACTGCTGCTAATTAATTTTGATCTTGCCAAACATGTTTTCGCTGATACTAGTGGTCCTTATGCTGCTAAGAACCTCCTTTCAGCGTTTTAATATTTGTTTGGGTGGTTCGCGTTTATAATTCACACGGGTACGAGGGGAGTGGATGCCATGAATGAATTGATGTAATTATGTGAAAGAAGCACAGAATGATATATGGTGAGCGAATCGTGAAAAAATCGCTCCTACATGAGGTGAATTGTTGAGTTTCGTGTTATTTGTGAATAATAAGCTATCCTCTGAATCCTGCAGCATATATACTGCATAATGCTTAAGATAATAATTTCAATCACGTGAAATAGAAATAAAAATGCTTCGAGTTTGTGAGATTTGAGTCCTCACCACGCTTGTGATAACAAGCGCAAAATGGAAGGTATATCGGAAATTGACTGAATGCGAAATATGAAGAACGTGAAAGTAAAAGTGGCGAGGAATAGTCGTGCTCTGACAGGATCCGGTGATTTAGTTCTAGTATGATCGCATTGGTGTTTTATCTTTTTCTTTTTTACTAGGGCGAGAGGCAACGAATAGAACTCCTCGGCTTTTTCAGATAATGAGTTTCACCCTCTCTAGCCATCTAGATCCTATCATTAACCCATTAGCAGGCCTAGAATCTTACATATGAATTCTACAGCATCAGAAAGCATGTAAAAATGCAGTTCAATACATTCACTAATTTCAAAAAGCAGTTCAATACATTCACTAATTTTAGAAAAAAAGCAATAATACTACTAGCAATAGCATGGAAATGAACATGGCATGCATTTCCAGTAAGCAAATTCTCAAACTCTAAACAAAATAAGGTCCTACTGATGTATGAACCACTTATTTGCACATATGAATTAGAGAAAGTAGGGTAGGTTTACCGGTGACAGAGTACTGAATGTTCTGAATAACACGATAAAACATGAAATGTGAAACCCTAGCTCACCTTCGTATGGGAGCATGTTATCTCCGTCTTCAATCTGTACAAGCAGCAACAGTAACAGAGTGAATTGAGTCAGAGTGCACACGTATCGAGTTTGAAGGGGACAAAAATAGAGGAAAAAATCAGCTGTGCCCAACGAACGAGATAACTCACCGAGATCAGCTTGGATCTACACTAGCAGAGAAGCAAACTGACGGATTGTTATGCAGACGCAACCACATTTGCCAGCAAACCATAAAGGAGAGAATCGGGTTAGAAGGGAGACAAATCAAACCAGTGGAGGACGAGCAGATGGAGAACAAGTACCTTCTCACCGGCATGTCCACCGTCTAGGCTACCTCCGGTGGTGGCACACCCAGCAAACCATGCAATCAGAAGAGCTTCGAGTTAGATGGGAACCAATTCAAATCGAACCCGTGGGGTGGAAGCGTCGTGGCGGATCCAACTTACCGGTGAGCGCGGTGTCCCCTGTACTCCCCCAAAGATCAGGGTCGCTGACGGAAAACCAGTGTCACCGGCTGAATAATTGAGTTAGATGGGACCATTCCAAATCCAAACGAGTGAGGTAGAAGCGACGGGGCGAATACAACTTACCGGTCAGCGCTGTGACCCCTGTGCTCCCTGTAGATCTGGGTCGGCAGCGGAAAATCCAAGTCAACGGCAGAATGGTCGGGTCGCCACGGGCGGAGACAAAGCAGGGAAGCGAGCAGACATACTCCCTCCGTCTAAGAAATAAGAAATAGAGTCGCTATAGAAATCGTGCTGGTCAAACTTTCTCAGTTTTGACTAGGTTTATAGAAAATACGTGTAACATTTATACCTCCAAATAAATTTATTATGAAAATATATTCAACGATCTATATAATGATATTAATTATGTACCATAAATATTAATATTTTATTAAATGTATTTGGTCAAAATTAAAAGTTACTGATTTTTTTAGAGTGAGAATGACTTTTTTTCACGGAGGGAGTACTCAAAGTCGGACAGAAGAGAGAGGCCGCGCGAGTTCAAATGTTTAAACAGTGACACTCTCTCAATGACTTGGGCCAGCCACTGCGGTTCGGTGCAAAATTCCAAAACCACACCGAGCCTTGGATCAATGATGAACTGCGAAGGAGCGTGCGTGCGATGAACTGCGAAGGAGCGTGCGTGCGAGTTGGCCAGCGCACGCACGCCTGAAACAAAGACAATACCAATTAAACTTATGTAACTTTTCATGTAGAAATATTGTAATACCTTCGATGCCAAATAAAATAACTATATATGTTTCAAAAATAAAATAACTATACAGCCGCATTCACAACGGATCTGATGAAATTTAAAAAAAAAGAATTTGATTTAGGTAAAACAAAAATGATGCAGGACCAGGAAGTACTTTTTTCTTGTTAATTTCAGTCAAACAAGACAAGCTTTTTTATATATAAAAAAATATAGACGGCTTAGATGTGTTGTCTCGTTCCCGTTTGTCTTCTTTCCTTTCTACATTGTGTGTTATCCTTTGAGTTGTTCAGCTTGATTGTTTATTGGTTTCAGTCCGCGCTTATCAGTTATAGTACAATATTTTTCTCTTACAATAAATTAGCACCAGCTAGGCTTATCAGACTAGAAACCAACCAGCAAACAGGCTAGTTATATGGGCCGAAAGTCGATCTGCTCTTTGATGCTGTTGCAAATTCTTGGCCTAACTTCCGTTATCAAGGGAGGTCATCAGTGAGGAAGGTTGGGGCGTGGGACATGTGAGACGAAACGGAACAGGCTGTGATTGTTTTTCGGCCGTGCCCTGCAGCACTGGTTGCTGGGCCGTTTGAAGATTCAGTAGATTGGCGAACGGCATAGGCCCAAATACATGGATCTGCGCAGCCGGAACGAAGAAAAAGTCCATCCGGCCCATTTCAAAGTCGTGTCAACATTTTGACCCAGTGAAGAATGAATGGACAGTTGTCGTAGATGGCAAATTTCGTCAGCCTAGTAGGAACAGAAAATCCTGATGGGCCATAGGCCCATAGCTCTCAAGCCCAGAGAAAATCGCAATCACACCGTATCGTCTTAGAGAAAGCTAATAATACAATCCGTTGGTCGTATGTACTACGGCCTACCTTTCAGCCCGTCCAGTAGTTGATTCGTCTATTGCCACTTGTTTTCTCTCGTAAAGTTTGTTGGTTGTTTTGCATAAGCTGGCTCTTCTCCTCCCTCCTCAACCTTAGTATACAGCCCACCTACAACCCCTTAATGTATACTTGGCTCTTTGCTCACGGCTCACGAGTGAGTGAGATTTTTTTTAGATAATGGAAGAACATCCGGCTTCATCCCCACAAGTGAGGAATTAGTCAAAATTATTACAGGACACAAATACTTAAAACAAAATCAATCTTATACGCCAAAGAAACTTAGTTTGTAAGCCTAAAGACATAATGCTGCCTAAGTCTAGAGACATAATGCCATCTATGAAGGTGAAGAAGGCCATTGCTGCGATCTCCGATGTACGACAAGTAAAGATGATGCGTTTTCTTTCTTGTCATCACAACGCCGCAACTGACTTCAATGACGAAGCTAATAAGTTTCTCAGAGTAAGACCTGCATAAATTTTTGTCACGAACCCGCAAGGGATCGGACGGATAACTGGAGTCGGAGTTGAGGTTGGGAAGAGCAAGGAGTTGCAGACGGGGAGAAGCAAGAACAGAATCACGGTAAGGCAGAGTTTGTTATTCAGAAGAAGAGTTGGTTTTCTGTTGTTCGATGCCGAGGCAATCGTTACAAAGGCGTCTTATATATACGCCCACATGCGGCCAGCTGCCGTTACTCACGCCTAACGCCTGTTAACACACGCCTAAGCCTTTCACCCCACTCTGTCAGCAAGCGCCGTTGCCGTCATCGGTTATTGCCGGACGCCCGGCCAACAGTACCGCCTTTCCATTGAGCTGTGCGCTTGGTGATCCTGACAACTTTTTAGAAAAACAATTCCGTTCCTTTTGAGTGAGAGATAGCAACACCAACATTCAGCCTGTTCGGTTGGCTGGTTCGTTTTGTTGCTGGTTCATAAAAGAGTAGTGTTGGCTGGTTTGTATGAGAGAAAAATATTGTTCCGACTAGAAATTTACGATCGTTTACGACGAGCCACAGCCAAACGAAACAGGATGATTGTGTCTCTATGTCTGCGGGGCACGTGGTGGCTGCGTTAGACATCGGAGACCTGCACCGGTCGGACACTCGGATGCGACATACGCTCTGAGACTCTGACTGGTCGAAGAAAACCAACCGCGCGTCTGTCATGTTCCATGTATATACAAGGATTATTAAACCCGATGATCTAATCCTGAAGAGATAGACGCACGGGAGGACGATGCTGGATCAGGTCGGTTCTAGAAATAGGCGGTGTTTAGCTGGGCAAAGTTTGCGCAGGCAAACTTTACATAGTAAAGATTCTATACTGTAGTATTTCGTTTGTATTTGTGAATTATTATCCAAATATTGACTAATTAGGCTCAAAAGATTCATCTCGTAAAGTTAAAGCAAACTGTGCAATTAGTTTTTTATTTCGTCTACATTTAGTACTCCATACATGTACCGTAAGTTTGATATAACGAAAAATCTTCTTTTTACATAATACATTTTTCAGGAGTTTGAAGAAACTAAACAAGACATAATCTCCTTGTTAAATGCATGCATGGCATGATCCTTCTGACGAGGACGCGCGCGCGCGGCGGGCATCAGAGATTCAGAGCAGATCCGTGCCTGCGAATAAATGAATGAATGCGTGGGTGCGCGCGATGCAGACGTAATCCGATGCGACGGGGGCCGGGCAGACCGGCCCGCCTGTGGCTGTGGCCTCCGCGACGATCCAGTCATCCAGATAACGATCTCCCACGCGCCATGACCGTGACCGGTCTGCGCTGCCACGGCAAACTGCCCGGGGCCGGCCGGCCTCTCTCGTTATCTGGCCAGGACGGGACGGGAGGCCGTAGCTAGGACGTCGCGGTGACGACGGATCCAGCACCAACGTCCAACGTCTACCCGTCGCCGGCCGTCTAATACCGTACGTCCCCATCCGTAGCTAGCTGTACGTACGTGACCAATAACAGAAAAGCGTCTCCTCCATTCCCAGCAGGCCACCACTTCAATTCCCGCCGGCGACGGATCGATCGAATGCATCTTGTTGCATGCAATTGGCCCGAGCGGCCATGCATGGTGACGTCCGCCCGTTTTTTGTTCAGTACGTACGGTAGTCAGTACGCAGAGCGATGGAACGAGTGCCCCTGCCTGCCTGCCACCTGAAAATCCCCTACCATATACGTATCGTCAGGTCAGATTCAGGTTGGCTAATGTGCAGCGGAAGAACCGAAAACGGTGCTTACCGCCATTGACACGAGCATGCGCCGGCCGGCTGATGACATGCATGCGAGTACAACCATTCCATTCTAGCTACCTAACCTGACGCTGACGGTGAAGTTCCCTCTGTGTATGTTTGTACAGCAGCATGCAATGCATGCTACACGACCGACTGATCGATGATGTCCAGCCGACTTGCAATTTGCACGACGGAGTTAGACTGGGTAAGGAGTAAGGACGATGTACCCACTGACAGGTGGGGGCCCGAAGCTATTGGCCGGGACTACACAGTTTGGCATCTTTGGGTTGGGTTGGGTCCGTTGGGACACGAGACGAGACGAGCATATGCATGGGCTGGCGGCTCATTGTTCATTTGCTGCTGCTGCTGCAGTTGTGCGGCTCGCATGGTCGCATAGAAGGCTTAGCTAGCAGTAGCACACTACGAGTAGTAGAGAGTTAATCCAGTCCGGTCCAAGCTCAAGCTGCATGATGCAACCAAAGCAAAGCACTGTCTGTTTGCCGCTGCTTTGACTAGCCTTCTTCATTATATTTGCATGGACCACCCTGCGGTTTTGCACAGTTATTTGGCGGCAGTACAAGGCACGGTATCATGGTCATAGCTTAGCCAGGTACGTACGAATCAGGACAGGACGCGCCGAAAGGTTACGGCCTTTCACCACGGCTCGCCTGTCTGCCCTAACGTACGTACTACGTGTATGCCGCGGCCTCGCCTTGCAAACGACAGACTAGCCATGCATGGTTCTACGGCCGTGCCTGCATGCAGCTCCAAAGGAAAAAGTCGCAAAGCCAATAACAATAAAATACTTCCCTCCATTTTCATTTACTTGTCCCGAATTTTTACTGTAGTAATTTTGATCATACGTTTTTTCTTGTAAAAGATTTTTTGATACATCAAGTTTTCACATATATGATTCTTTATTGAACATACTTCATTAGTGTTATATACATTGAAGTATCTAAGATTTTTTTAAAAAAAATATATATGGTCAAATTTGCTATAGTAAAAAATTGCTGACAAGTAAACATAAACGGAGGAAGTAAAAAGTTGACGGCGGTGGTCGTTGCGTCGGCGCGCCAGAGGTGGGGAGTGAGTGCAGTTGCTACTGCTAGCGGTGGTCGTGGGCAGCAGGCTGGCCACTGGCCAGGCATGTGCCGCGCAAAGGCCAGGCCACGAGGTGCTCTGCTATGTGGCCTGTGGCCCTGTGTGGGCCGTGGCATTGGCATGCACCGGCAGGCACAGGCGGATCGGCGATGGTCCAGCGCCAGCCGGCCGGCGCGAGACAAGGCAGGCAGCACCGTGGTCGGGTTGGATTCCAATTCCATCTCATCTCGCCTCATGCATCCACCGATGGCATGCACGAGAACGCCGGCACGGACACATGGGCGTGACTAGGCCGCTGCCACGCTGGGCTCCACCGCCGTCCGTCTCGCTCGTGATCTGCCCCGTTGTTGTACTGGGAGTACAATGTACAGTTACAACGCCGGTGACGGTGGACGTCTCTCTGCTCTGCTCGACTGCTCCTCTACAAACGACGGAGTACCATTGGCAAATGGCAAAGCAAACGTTTTTCCAACATGTCGGAGCGTGTACGTACCACAGCAGGTCCAGTGAACAAACTCCTCCTAGCTAGCTAGGGTAGGCACCGCTTGAAGGGCTAGTAAGCTAATAGGCCTGTGTTAATTATGCTGCAGCTTCTGCGGTTAGTAGCATTAATAATCCCGGAGTCCGGAGGATTGAGGAAAAAGGACAGGAAAGCAGAAAGAACGAACGATAGCGCCATGCACTTTGGCTCTGTTAGGCAGGGCTTACCGCTGCTGTGGCTGGTTTATAGGATTAATTTATTGTGAGAGAAAAGCATTGTTCCATAGCTGAAAAGGTAGAGCTGATTCAGACTTATAAGCTCAAGCAAACCATATTGTTGCGTGCCACCCGGCGTTAACAAACGCCAAGGCGGCACAGCTCAAGCCGGGCCATCAAATCTCCGGCGGCGACGCAAGATGCCGGTGCCGGTGCCGGTGCGCCCGCAGCCCGTCCTTCCGGTCTCCGCCTCCGCCTCCGCCGCCCGGCACGCCGAGAGCGCCGGAGACCGATCGAGCAGGCGAGCACGAGCAGAGCATCATATTCGACATGATCCGCTTTCCTGCCTGCCAGTACCAATCTAGCCCCTTCACTAATCATCGGACATTTAATACTCACTCCGTCCCAAATTGTAAGTCATTCCAAGAATCTTAGAGAGTCAAAGTTTTTCAAGTTTGACTAAATTTATATAACAAAATAATAATATTTATCATACCAAGTAAGTATCATTAGATTCTTCATTAGTTATATTTTCATATTATACCTATTTGATGTCCAATCTTTATGTTTCTCTCTATAATTTTAGTCAAACTTGAAAAAGTTTGACTCTCCAAGATTCTTGGAATGACTTACAATTTAGAATGGAGGGAGTACTAATTAAAAAGACTAAACATAAGTCTAATTAGACTTAATAGATTCGTCTCGTAAATTAGTCTCAATCCGTGTAATTAATTTTATAATTAATCTAAATTTAATATTTTAAATTAGTGTCAAACATCTAATGTGATAGGCACTCAAATTTAAATTTTAAGTAAGGGAAACTAAACACCCCTGAATACGACTGACTGGCTACTCAGGAACTACTGGTCTTCATCCATCCAGCAAATAATTGCGTGGCGCGGTCTATTCTCCTTTTTCCTCTTCAGAACCTCACCGGCTAATTTCTAACATTACCCGTCGCATTCAGATCCCTAGCTTCCGATTTTGAGATGTCGACGTCGGCTCGGTGGATTGGTTTTGATTTTACCAGCAGCATCCCCAAAAGCGTGTCCCCGAAAGCATCGCCTTTCTACGACCCGCCCGCCCCGGGTTGGCTTCTTTGGGTTCATCCGTTGCGTTGCCACTGCCACTGCCACTGCCAGCCACGGAGAAAAGCACCAACACTACTATCGCTCGCCGATCGTCTTTTCTTCGTGTGCCACGTTCCTTTCTTCGTTTCTTCGTGCGCCCCTTTTTTTTCAACATGAAAAACTCATAGTAGTACTATTAGCAGCTCTTCTTTTTTGTTAAAGCTCGTACTAGTAGAGCAAGTGTTTTACTGTAACCAGGTCTTATTACCAGAGTGAAATGAAATAGCTGAAGTGGTGAAGAAATATACTCAGAGGAAGAACTGAGGTAAATGTAGGCACCCACCACACCACCAAATCATTCACCGCACAGAGGGCAAAATTATTTCCATATCTTTCACTTTCCTTTCTTTGTATTATAATAACACTGTCCACTACAGTAAATTCATTCGACAAGCAAAAGTAAAATCAAAGAAAAAAAGGTAAAATAAAAAAAACATCTTTTTGTAGTGACCTGCATCTGCATCTGCATCTGCTGAAGGACTGAAGAGTGGGGGGGACCGGACCGCCCCTCCCCCAGCCAACAACGCTGACACCTCTCCTCCCAATATTGACAACAGCTCGGTTCCGCGTCAGCAGGCCGTGGAGACAACACAGAGTGGTCCTTCTTCAATCACACCCCAAATCCTGTGAGATCTTTTTTACACACACCAGACCAGCTGGTCTGGTCCTCCTCTCCAAGCCTGTCTGTCACGTCTGTTTTGGCTTTGCAATGGATGTTTGCATCCAGCAAGCAGAGCAGTACTGTAATAGTCCGGGGTTACATGTTGGTAGTCACCCTGTTCGCTGATCACATGTTGGTAGTCATCCTGTTCGCTCGATCATATCAGCCATAATACAGTGTTTTTCTCTCATAACAAAACAACATCAGCCGATTTATAAGCCGCATAGACGATCAAACGAACAGGATGAGTATAAGTATCTTCTTGTGGTTGGTAAGCATCACACCAAGTGCTATCAGTGTATATGAACTAGTGGCTGTTGTAGCAGTAGCATATCATGGACATGGAGCTAGCTAGGTAGTGTATTACATCAATGCTGGTGGGTGGTAATAGTAAGTACTAATCGTAGTAATTAGTGGTAAATGCATGTAATGTAACAGGAGAGCAAGCACTAATCTGTTGCTGCGAGTGCTTCTCAGCTTGGTGTGGATCTGCTCCTACTGAGGTTTGGTTTCATGAAAAGGAAAGAAAAGAAAAGAAAAAAAGGAACTGAACTAACTATGCTGCGACTTCTCCATTCTTTTTTGTTTCCCTATATTCCACTGGCTTGTTTCTTTGCTTCTAGTATTCCTGCAGGGATCGAAACGAAAGTAAGAACAGCATCATTCCACATCTGAAAAGCATATCATTTTGGAAGCATGGTGCTCAGTGCTTGAGATCCATGCATGGCTTTCGCAAAAGGAAGACGATGAAGTGCTTACTATGATTAGGCAGTAGTATCATACTCCCTCCCATTGAGGGCTTAACTTTACATCCCGATCGCGCCGGCGCCGTGATCGGAGGACAGCCTGCCAGCCAACGGATTGCATGATGCGTTTCAGGCCTTGAGCAAATCATGGCGCCCAGATAGATTAGATAGAACCGCGCGATTTGCGGGTACGATGTGGTTGTATACCTGGACATGGGGAAGAAGTAGGGCTTCGGCGAAGGTATGTCCAGAGCAGACGGCCTGAGATGGCCAGTGAGGCCACCGCCATTGTTGATGCCGGCAAAGGAGGCGGCCGTGGCGTTACGACCAGGCGAGGCAGCAGCTGCGGCGGCGATCTCCGAGTCGCTGGGCGCGAAAGGATCGCGAGAGAACGCCGCGGCGGCGGACTTCTTGGTCGGCCACGCGAACGGGCTGTCCGGCAGGTTGTGCTCGGCACTGCAGGGAGGGAAACAACGCAACGCGTTAAAAAAGAGTCACTTCCCACGGATCAGTTGGTGAAATGTTGCTTCTCTGCGTAGCGCTAATTCCATTCCACCTTTGGTCACTGTCTGCGTTCGGGCTCGCATCGCCGGCAGATTCCTCCTTATCGCCTCCGTTGACCGCTCCCCTCTGAGGAAAAAGGAAGCCGCTGCTGTCCTTGGGGCCGTGTTCCCCTGCTGGAATCGAAATCAACCAGGGGGTTCAGAAATCCCGAATATCGCCAGCTATTCATCAACACATCCGTGCCGAAAAAGGTGAAATGGCGTCGCATTCTGTCGCTATCCCTACCGGAATCGGGCGGCGACTCGACGGTAGGAGAGGAGACGGCTCGCGTGGGGCTGAAGGGCATGCCGATGGGGCTCGGCGACGAGCGAGTCTTGAGGTCCAGCAGCTGCAGCCCCATCAGGCGGCGGCTCTGGAGCTCCATGGCCTGCTGCAGCTCGGCTGCCTGCTGCTGCTGCTCCTCCAGCTTCCTCCTCAGCAGCATCTCGTTCGCGCTGTGCGAGTGCTGCAGCATCCTCGCACCTGACGGCAGCAAACAAGCATCAGTACACACTCGGGGTCTGAGCACCGATCATTTTGCAACAGATGCCAAAATGCCTTACCGAGCTGGTGCAGATCAAAGTGGTCTCTGGCGTCCAACCCGTTGGAGAAATCCACCCTCTCGCCTTGCAGTTGCTGCTTCCTGCAGATTAGCAGCAGAGCGATCGGTCAATGACATGATGCCGTAGAGCGAAAAGCCTAGAAGGGGGAAGCACACGAAGGCAAAATGGAAGGTCGCGGCATGCCTGTACTTGTCGGGGACCTTGCCCTTCTCCTTGTAGGGCTTGACGAGCACGCGCGCGTCGCAGATGAAGTGCGGGTTGCCCTTGGCCAGGATCAGCTTCACCGTCTCCGGGTACACGAAGGTGACGAACCCGAACATGCGCTTCTGCTGGTACGGGATGCGCACGTCGTGGACGGGGCCGTAGATGCTGCAGTGGTTCGCCGGAGCCCGTCAGAAGAGACCGCGCATGGTTCCCGGGGGACCGGAGCAGCGCGCGCGCTGGTAGTGGAACACAGGAACAGTTCGTTACCTGAAGTAGTTGGAGACGTCCTCCTCGCGGAAGGTGCTGTCCGCCGGGAAGGTGAGGTAAATCTGGCGCGAGCCCGGGTTCATCATGCTCGCCAAGTCGGCGCGGTCCAGCCGCGGCCGCCCCATGAACTTGTGCGCGTCGTCGCCGCCCAGCATCAGCGCCGCGGCGGCCGCTGCAGCTGCCGCCCTGCAGGAATCGGGGAGATCGTGAGCACGAGGAGAGGGGGAGTGTCTACTGTCTGCGAGCTAGCTCCTCGAACATGCATGGCAGACCTCTGGTTCTCGTTCTGCTGCTGCTGCAAGAGCAAGCTGAGGCACTTGGTAGCCGCGGACGGGGAGCCAGGGAGCGAGCCGGTCGGGGGGAGTAGGGGAAGGCGGCGGCGGCGGCAGGCGCTGGGACTTGGAGCGCAGTAGGATGTCCTGGAACTGCTGCTCCAAGGTGGCGGTGTCCTTAGCACCGGCGAGAGCGGTGGCGTCGTCGGGGAGGCCGCCGTGCACGAACCGGCAAGCGCTGCCGTTCTTGCAGTACCCGCGGGCGTAGTACAGGCAGGGCTTCCAGCCGAGTCCGTCGGCCCCGCCGAGGCAGAGCTCGCTGACCGACGAGCTCCGGCGGTGCCCTGGGCCGCCGCCGTTGGCCCAGCCGAGGCCGCCGTACGGGAAGAACCCGGCGGCATCGCCAGACCCGGGGCTCCGGCACTCGCCGGCGGCGTCTAACAGGGTCAGCTGGTGGCCGCCGCCGGCGTCGTTGAGGAACGCGAGCTGCTCCTGCAGCTGGAGCTCGTCGAGGAGCGGGTCCCCGGCGGCGAAGAAGGGCGACGGCGGGGCGTTCCCGCCTGCGGCCGGGCTCATGAGGTCCTCCCCGACGGCGGCCAACGCCTCCTCCGCCGCCGCGCCATTGCTGACGACGCTGTTGCTCCTGGAGAACACGGGCGGCGGTGCCCACGACGAGGGCGACGACACCGAGAGCGGCGACGGCGCGGTGCCGGCGCCACCACCGCCGCTGCGGCCGGAGTTCTGGCGCGAGAGGAGGAACGGCGAGTGCGCGGCGGAGGTGGGCGTGCCCGGGCCGGAGCCCGGTGCCGGGAGCAGGCCGAGGTCCTTGCGCGCCTTGGCCATGATGGTGTGGAGCAGCGCCTCGGGGCCGAAGGCGAGGCGTATCATCTCCTTCTCGCCGTGGTCCTGGATGAGGAGGAAGCCCATGATCTTGGCGGCGTGGTCCGGGTCCAGCGCCTGGATCCGCGAGAACACCACCTTGGTGGCCTCGTAGGCGTCCATGGATGGCCGGCTCTACTCTGCCACCCGCAAGCAAGCACGCACGCACCGGCACCACCAGAGGGCTTCCTTTTTCCTCTTCTTGGACCTCTGTTCTCGCAGCTGCGGTGTGCTAGTACAAGAAGAGTGAGCAAGCTGTGCTCTGCTCAAGCTCGAGGCTGGCTGCTAGCTTCACTTCACTAGAGTAGGAGCTCACTTGGAGCGGCGCCAGGCCCCACTGGGGCAGTGAGCGGCTGCTCCATTTCCCAAAGCCAAGCCCCGGAGGTCGCGGCGTCGGGCAAGCTACGCTACGCTACAAGGGGGGAGTAGGGAGCGGAGCAGCTCTGATGAGTGCGCACCACGCCCTGCCTGCATCGCTATCTATCTATAAGCTCCCCTTTTTCCTCACTGTGCGCTCAGGTCTGTTGCCTTGTGCTTTCTCAGGACGGGATGGAGGGGCGGGCCCGGGGAGGGGACGAAGGACCCCGCGCGCGAATTCCGTTTCCTCCGGGGTGGTTCCTGGAATCCGTCTGCCGGGTCTCGCTCTCGGTTCTCGGAGCATTTCCGAGCGCATTTCGCTTTGTTTTCTCTTGGTCGAGGCGGGTGAGGAGGGATGAGGAGGATGGCCGGAGCAGAGCAGCGGATAGATAGATCTAGATCTCCGTGGCCCCCAGGCCTCTGTTACCGTGTCGCCCTTCTTCTTCTTTTTCCGCTTCTCCTTTGGGACGCGGAGCACGGCAGCGGTGTGTTTTGTGGTGGATCCATCGTCCTCGTTGGATACCAGGTACCACCGTGATGACGGTTTACAAGCACATGATGATACACGCTAGTACCCGAAACCAACACTTATTACTCTACAGTGTTTTTGTTTCTTTTGTTATTATTAGAACCTGCAATGCGTTTTCAACAGTTTGCTAGCGTGTGCCATTCATCTCTGAGTTACGGCGATTTCAAGAGACTCTCTATGTCCCTACTAATTGCTATGATATAGACTTTGGTGAAAAATCTGCCCACCAATAACTTACTTAAATGTTTATCCAAATGTAGCTATCTTATTTCAGATTTTTCGTTAGTCAAAAATAGAAAAAACGAGAATAACACTCTAGAGTGTGCACGAGATATGAAAAAAAATGTTAGAGAGTAGAAAGATCTAGAAAGCGATTTCTATGCAAATGACTCATTGGCTCTCCAAACGATGATTTAGAAACACGGAGAGTCTCCAACCCAAGGATGCCCTAATTTTAGAACACGTCGTTTTTTTAAGATAGAGTTCGGTTGTTCATGCAACTTAATCTATCAAATTTGGGCCTTGTTTAGATTGCAAGTTTTTTCAGTCTCTCTCCATCGCATCAAATCTTTAGATACATGCATGGAGTATTAAATGTAGATAAAAAAATAACTAATTACACAGTTTGATTGTAAATTACGAGACGAATCTTTTAAGCCTAGTTAGGACATGATTGGACAATAATTATCAAATACAAACAAAAGTGCTACAGTGCCAAATACTGATTTCTAACCCAATCTAAACAAGGCCTTGTTACACACGAGCCTCTGTTAGCATAATAGTCTAGGGGTCACTTTGGTTGGCATACTAAGATTGCCAACATTTGCCACATCTATTGCTAAAAAAAATTACTCGGCCCATCAGTTTTGAGTTGCCACGTCTCAAATTGTCGAGATTTTACCCGTTCTTTGCAAATCTATTTCCTACGACATGTGCCAGTTTTGTTGTCAACCAAATTTGAATTTACTTTATATAATTATCTGAGTGGATATTTGGATGGAGGGTAACTATATTTCTCCCGGCAGTTAATATGCCTGCTGAATTTCTCGTTCCCTATTCAGGCTGACACAACCATGCACCGCAGGATTTTCTGTCAGCGGTTAATATAGCCTTGGGATTTCTCGTTCCATACATAATTCAGGTTGTTTCAACAGAATTCCGTACTATTTGTACACGCCAGAGCCCGTTCACAAATTTGCGCCGAATTCGTGAGTTCCTGCGAAGTCCGAAATCAAAACGATGACGTGAGAGAATCTAACACGACCAGCAAACGCGGTTACTGTTTTTTTTGTGTGTGTGTGACTTTTGATGCCTCAAATCTTCGAGTATAAGCTGTCGTAGCGCACCAACTCACGTCACCACGCGTACACAAACTCACACACGTGTTCCTGATTGGACGATGTGACGGCCGCAATCTCGGGTGGTGACAGGGAAGGGACCCACGACACGAGGACGCGGCGTTGCGCACCCACCCCGTCCGTCCCGTTCCCGTTTGCCCGGTTGGTTCCCCACGCTCCGTTGCTCCTGCTGCCGGCTGCGTCTCCTCCAGCAGGCACAGCAGCAGGAGTAGAGCTTTGTGCGCTTTTCGCGACGCGGTGAGGCAGTGGCATCAAGATCCGAATCCAATAGTGGCTCCGTTCGCTTGTCTTAAATTTGGCTTGTTCGGTCTGGTTTTTTCAGCCAAAACAGTGTTTTTCTTTCACAACAATTCATCCGAAACAGTATTTTTAGTCATTTTCAGTCAATGAACAGTATTTGTAGCGATATGGCCGCGTTATTATATCCTATCCTGACCCGTCGCCCAGGCCACTGTTCCGCTTCACGCCATGCGATGTTACGCTGGACTGCATTTTAAACTGCTGTCTACGCTTAGACCATTAGTTTTATTTACTATAGTTTATGATCATGATCTTTTATTATCGAGTAGTATAGTCGATCATAAATATAACCGTATTACACCCTATTCGTTTATCGTTTCTGTGGTTTATAAGCTGGCTGATGTTGTTTTGTTGTGAGAAAAAAAAACACTATGTCATAGCTGATAATCATGGCCGATACGATCAAGTGAACAGGATGATATATGTTGGAATGTGAGGCTAAATTATTACTAGACAAAGAGTATTAAGTTTAAATGTATGTGCGCCTGCAGCCTGCTGGTAAACTCGATAGGAGGAATGTCTATGTAAAGATGGGAGGCTAATAGTGGTTGGTAATCGCGTCTTGCAGTGTTTTTCTTCTCCTCAGGATCATTACCGTATTCGCTTGATCATTTTTTTTATATAAATCAATTGATATTGTTTTATTGTAAAAGAAAAATAATATATCATGACTAATAAATATAGTCGATACGATTAAACCAACATGATGCATGTGGCGGACAATACAGGGGGATGGGGTGCAGACAAAGGCACCGGAAAACATCAAACAAATATCCAGCGTGTGCAACGGAGTTCGTGCCGTTCAGCGGCACTCAGCACCCTGCACAATGCACCTGCACCTACACCTACTATAGTACCCGACTAGTGCCCATTTTGTCGTGTTCCGACGCTCGAGTGGAATCATCATTTGTTTTACGCCTTCGCTGCTCCGTTTTCCTTTTTGAATTAGGGGGTGTTCGGCTGGTACGGCTGGGGAGGAATTTGAATGATTTGAAGCAATTTTGGAAGAATTTATGAGAGGAAAATACTATTTTAAATAAAAAATGAAGTGGATCGATTTAAGAGCACGCGGGGCCTGAATAAAAAAGAAAAGGGGAATCGTCGACGCTTTCCGGTACGAGTAGGAGGAGTAGTGCAGTAAGTAATCACGAGTGGGCTTATGTGAGTGAGTTATCTCAAAGGAGAAGAGGGATCGATCGTGTTCACCCGAGGAGAAAAGACGTATGAATAGGCCTGAGGCCGGGCTGGTTCACATCGCTCCGTGAGTCACAGTCATCACAAATGCTTGCTTTACGCTGATCAACCTCGACTCGATCGGTCTCCCTCGCGCGTCTCACGGTCGCTTTCGCTCGCGCCGTCTAGCGGCTCAGGCCAACCACACAACAGAGCAAAACAAAAATACCCGCAGTCCCATCATAGATCATGCAGCGCACCTGCACACACGCTCCAATAAACAAACAAACAGCCGAGCTGACGACCCGGGATAATTTCGACACCACTTTCCCCGCCCACAGGCTGGTGGGACCAGATCGTTCTTGTTGCTTTGCTGTTGGGTGTGTGTGACGTTTTTTTTTTTGGCGCCCTTCTCTTTCCATGGTCCTGGCCGGGGCAGCCTCGTTCCCTGCTGCCCGGTCCATCCGAGCTCGCATCACATGACCTGGATTTACACGAGTTGAACCGGGCCGCCGTGTCAGTGTCCGGCCCCGCCCGGCCCGTGTGGATCAGTACGTGTTTCGGCTGATGACGATGGATGCGTGCAGCGAACCACGTGAGGTGACACGCGCGGGACTAATAAAACTATTTTGAAGATTCGTCACCAGCTCCGTGAGATGTAGGAAACTGTCTGTTTTTTTTTTCCAAACAGAAACAGATCTTTTACAAACAGCTCCAATTAAATTTCTTAGGTCAGTCTCGATGTAAATTTCATCAGAGTTCCATGGTATTAAATCAGCTGACATAATATGGAATAGATGAGAAAAGAGGTGATCAAAGTTTTATGGGATAAAATAAGTTTCATGTGGATAAAACCCATCTACACTGATTCCAACACATTGAATCTTTGAAAACAGGGAGAAGAAACTCCCCACCGAGACTTAAGTGAAGATGAAAATAGTAACTTTTCACAGCTTTACCTCACACTTGTGGTCCTGTGTAAGATTTTGTGAGAGTATATTTTAAGAAAATCTACATGCAGAGCTGTTCTTTGCCAAACAACTTCAGCTATACCGATAAAGTTGCTGGTAGAGGTGAAGCAAAAAAAAAACAATCCATGATGAAGTTGAGTTGTGCCAGACGGGGCCTAAATATTTCTTAGATATTTTTGGAGCTAAGATATAGAGTAGTGTGCCGTCATAACGAGCTATTCCCAATAAATCTCAGCCAAATTTGTTGAAACTTCAATGTGTTAGAGCGATGTTTTAAATTCCAGGGTTTAGTTCACCTTTTGATATAATAAGATCAGCATATATATAATAGTTTTTTGCTATGGGAGTTCCTATATCTCAGATGTTTGAATCCTCAGATGATTTCGAGCAATAATTTTGTACAATTAAAAGGATACCCCACGAGAGATGATTTATTTTTTGTCTATAATCAGACAATGATAAAATTACCTATCGCTTGAACAACGACAATAAAAATTGCACCTCTGAAACATAAATGAAGTGTCTTGTTATTATTGGATCATATCGTACGGATTTCGAAGTGAAATATGCAATTGGATTGGGCATGTGTCATTCTGCATTTTATGTTTTTTTTTGTCTCGTGGATTTTAATTGGATTTCTCTATGTGGACTTGGATCCTCGTCCAATACCACGTCTGTTGAGGTCAGCCGCGACGTTGCTGCTGCTAATTTCGTTTGGTGCTCATGCCACGTCTGTTGAGCTCTAGCAGCCACAACGTTGCTGCTGCTGCTGCTCATTTCGCTTGGTGCTGATTGAACAATACCTATAATATTAGCCTTTGGTGTCCTCAATCCCGAAGCAGCACGCAGCACACTTGCATGCCTGCATCCGCATAGCATAGGGTTGAGTACCTACCTGAGTTGCCGAGTTGGACCGACACGTGGGCACATCGGATGCCCTGCCCCTGCCCGTCCGTGGGTCCAAAAAAAATATGGCAACGCCGGTTCAGTGGCTTTTGGGCAGCGTACGTTCCCTTTTGGTTTGGTAGTCCGCGGTGGCACAGCAACAGCAACAGGGAACAGCACACGGGTAGGCAGGTCAAAGGGGCAAGAAGGGCCAAAGGGGAGCAGAGGAGCTTTTGGCTCGTCTTTCGCTGCGTCGTCCGCTCTCTTTTTACCGCCTTTTGCGCGCATGCGCACGGGGTCCATCATCCATCGTGCCGACCGAGAACCAGATGCGGTGCGAGACGAGAGGGAAGAAGCGGAGGCCCACTGTTTGGATTTCCTCCATGGCCGCAGTATGGCACTGGCAGCGGGCAGCGGCTCTCCACAGTAGCAGACGATTGGGCCGCGGGCGGACAGGCCAGAGGTGGCAGCGGCACAACATCAGAGGGAGAGCACCAAGCCGGTCGGCCCCTGGTCCATCTAGCTGGAGTACTCGATCCACTCCTCCACCTCAGTAGCGCTGGTAACGCCGGATGGATGTGGATGGCACACCGTACCGTAATCTCACTCTCTCCCCCTCTCTCCGGAGTACAGTAATAGTAGCGTCGTTTGTCGCCTAGTAGTGTTCTGTCAAATTTTTTTTAGACATTTAAAGATTTTAACAATATGGTACGTGTATTTTTCTCTAGATGTAACCGGACTTGACGTTTGATCAGGTCGCTCACAGTTGATTTGATATATTACTGGCTCTGGCTCCGTCCCCCCAACCCCAAAAGATACGATTCTAGGACAGTGTCACGTTTAAATAATTATAGATAAAAAATTATCTATATTTATGATATTAAATAGATACCATTAGATTAATTACGAAATGTATTTTTATAATAAATTAATTTAAAGCTATAAATGTAAATATTATTCGCTAACAACTTGATCAAACGTGAACCATTTTTCGTGGCATAGTTACGTTCTTTTGCTACTCAAAACCTCGTGATTTGCCATGAGCACCTGCAAGCAAGTAATAATAGTACAGTACGTATCGGATACTGTAGAGCGGACTGGGGAATTGCGGCGATAGAGCCATAGAGGGAGAATTGCAGCACGTGGAGCCCACCACAGGATAGGATAGCAGGGCGCTGGAGGAAGAGGAATGGAGTCGGCTTCGCAGTCGCAAAGGTACGGAGTACCTAATAATAACCTGCCGCGTCCCGCGTGATAACTGGCGATTGATGAGGATGAGTTTCCCGCCCCGGATGCCGTGCCCTCGCCTACCGTGCGGACACCGGACACGACCGTATATTTATGCGCTGCTGCTGCTGCTGCTGTGCCGGTAGTAGCCTGGTCCGGCTACAGCCCGCCGAGACTGTAAAAGGCCCCGTTGGTGACAGAAAATTTAGCTTATACTGATGATTTGCAACTAGAGGAGAGCATTGTTCGTGCGCTGAAAAATGCTACTGAACTAGTGCTGTGACCCGGACGAAAATCAGGAGCCGGAGCCCCGGACCCGGGTCGTACCGTACCAGTTGATTGATGCCTTGATCCATCCAAACCCAGCCCAACCAAGAAGATTAGCTTGCATTGCTTGCCGTTATTAAGTTACATCGTGCTACCACCACACGGAATATAGTACGTACGGCTCGTCGACTCCGTCATCCATTGGCTAGCTCCATTATATTTCCACTGCGTCCGGTTAACAATAGCTCCCCGCGCTTGGATCCGGCTGATGACATGGCACGTGTGAGACGGTTGCGTGATTTTTAATTATAATAATGGCTGCCCTATAGCTGCCCGGTGTGGCGGTGCCGGTGCCGGTGGGTAAAAGAGCAAGAACGTGCAGGGCGGAGAGCGTGGCGTGGTAGCAATAGATGCGATAGGACCGGTGGTGTCCAGTGATGCAGTGTTTACAAGGAGGGGGCAACGCTGCTCCGTGCTCCCTCTCCCATGTACGTGCCATCCCGGTCCCGGCCACCCCAGCCGGCAACCGCTTCGCTGGAAGCTGCTACCAGCAGATCGTGCAAGCATAAAGCATTGCATGGCTGGCCAGATGGCCTCGACCACCCGCATTATATTGTGCACCCTGCAGCGTTGGGCGACGCCACAGCGTGTATATTTTCTGCATCCATGGCAGGCAGAGCAGCGTACGTTGCCCTGGTCTCGTCGACGGGCCGCTTACCCTGACCCCACCAGGGGGACCACGTTTGCATGGCCCCGTTCGCTTGAGCTTATCCGTAAGAACCAGTCATACTTTATAAATCAACCGCAGCAGCAATAAACCCTGCCGAACAGGGCCATTGATGTTGTTGCCGCAAGGCATTGTCAATTCGCTGTTATATACTCTAGTACTAGTAGTAGTACGTATAGGAGTACTATACTTACGTATTGCACTTACTAATGCTGCTTCTTTGACCAGATTTGTGATCCCTTGGAGGCTTGGGGCCCAGAGATAAGCAGATCACCAAGTTTGTGGAACGATGCAGCCGCAACGTACGTATTGCAGGCATGCATGCTCCACAACGTCACAACACAATACCACATCATTCACCACCGTGTTCCTTGGCTCCACAGAAATTATTATACCAAAGGCCTTCAACCACCACACCGTTAGTAAACCTTGGTCATCTTTTTAATCTTTTTTATTAAAATAAACTGGAAACTGGTAAACTCTCTTTTTTCTTCTTCTTTTGTTTCACCGGCTCTTACTAGCTTATAGCATACAAAAAAAATGTATAGAGACTGTTCTTGTTGTCTCCCTACACAAATGTGAGAGACAGAGACCAACCAATTGATATATGCATGAACACAAAAGATTAGTTCAAACAAATCATTCGGTACAATAAGCAGATACTCCAGGATATATGCGCACATACGTACTAGTATCTAGTAGTAGCTCGCTAGATCAGCCGTCTCGATCGACGGCTTATTCCTTTGTGTTTATGTTGGGACCTAGTACTAGTTATGGAGTGAGAGAGGGAGACGCATCGCATGGAGTCCGCTGTTTCGGCCGGGTGTCATTGGTCGACAGCGACAACGTACTCGATCTCCCTGCTCGCTCGGTTCTCTGATGCCAATAATCCTTGTCTGTGATCCAATCCAATCCAATCGGCCTCCTAATCGCTCACGTCATTTAATAAATGGGCTCGTTAATAGCTCGTCATTATGCAAGTAATTAAACAAAGTGACTCCTGGATTAAGCTATGGCGGGGTGTATGTGGAGCAACAGACAAGAACAAGCTGGGTACTACTAATACTGGCGACAGAGAGTAGGGAACAGCGGGATGCATGGGCTCCACGCCGCCACGACGACCTCGCACCTACTACTCCTGCTCCGTGTGGTCGCTTTCCCAGACGGATGGCGACGTAGCACGTACTAACTGATACTCCTACTCCTCAGTGATGTTTAAATCCTGGCTAAAATTTTGGGAAGTCACATCGAATATTATAGTAACGTGTTGAATAGTAATAATAAAATAAGTTAGAGAAGTTCTCAGTAATTCACGAGATAAATTTATTAAGCCTAATTAATCTGTCATGAGAACTTATTACTGTAACTTTACTTTAGAATCGCATTGTTAAATCATGGACTAATTAGACTTAAAAAATCCACTACTACACAAACGATTAACCGCGACACCCCCCGGTGGCCTTCGAGGCGGGAGTCCATTTTAGCCCACCACGTTTAATCCCGCGATTTACCGAGGCGGGCATTTTTTATTTACCGTGACAGGCTCTTTTGTCCGCCACAGTCAATTTATTTACCGTGGCGGGCGTATTAAGATGTCCGCCACGAAAAATACCCTATTAACCGTGGCGGACGTCTTAAGATGACCGCCATGGTAAATCGATTTACCGTGGCGGACATATTATAAAGCCCGCTTTAAAAAATAAGGCCCAAACTCTCAGCCCAGAAGAAGCACATCTCAGCTTTTCTACTGGGCTCGTATATAAGTGTCACTTCACTTGTGAACCCTAGCCTCAGTCCACATCCCCAGCCGCCTCCCTCTCTCATCCCCGACTCACGCGATCGCGCGCCTCCTCCTCTCTTTCCTTCCTGCAGCGCCACCCCACATGACGGCGGCTCCAGGGTGCTTACATGGCTGCGGCCCGAGCTCAAAGCTTCGCGCTGGCGGCAACCCCTGAGCTTAGGGCGCCCTCCTCTCTCTTCTCTCTCCTCCCTCATCGGTGGGAGGCCCCCCCTGCCAGCAGATCCACGATGGGGGAAACGCAAGGAGGCGGTCATGGCGTGGTTCCACGGTACTGCAAGGAGGTGGTGCCGGCCGGATCCTGGCGGACCCTCCTCCCCCGTCGGGCGGTGGCGGTCCCCTCCTTCCCCCGTCGGTGGCCTCCTCCAAGGGCGCCATGAGGCCTCCAGACGGGCGGATCGAGGGCGCTGGGACGACGACGACGGCTGCGCGCCTCCTCCTTCCCCACGGATCCTCCATGAACAGATTTACAGCGGGGCTGGGGTTTCAAATCCAAGTGAGTTCATCTCCTCTTCCTCTCCATCTCCATCTTCCTCTCTCCATCTCCCTCACTCCTCCTCTTCCTCTCTCTCCAGATCCGGGTGACGGCGACCTCTCCCTCCACGGATCCGTGGGCGGGCGACCTCCTCCCCACGGATCGGGCGGTTGCACCTCCTCCTCCGTGGATCTAGCGGTGGAGCAACCGGATCCGGCGGTGGATCTCCACCACGGCCACGATGCGGGATCCACCACGCCTCGACGCTGGGACCTCCACCACGGGCGGGCGAGGACGTGGCGGGCGTGGCGGCCTCCCTCCACCACTGCTGACGGATCCAGTGAGGAGGCACGGGATCCACGAGGAGGCTTGGCGTGGTCCCTCGCGAGCGATGGTGAGGTGGTGGCGGCTGGGAAGCCCGGATCCGTCGCCGGTGGGCTCGCTTAATGGGCTTGAGAACGGGCTCATTGGCAAGGGCTCTGGTTTTATTTTTTTAAAAAATGATTAACCGCAGCGGGCATCCTAACGTGCCCGCCGTGGTAAAATTATATTTACCGCGGCGGGCAATGCCGCCCGCCGCGGTTAAGCCACGATTTACCGTGGCCTCTAGGCCACGGCGGACGGTTTTGTCAGCCGCGGAAAACCGAAAACGCCCGCCTCCAGTAAAGTTTGTGTAGTAGTCATCATCTCACAAATTAGTCACAATATGTGCAATTAGTTATTTTTAGTTTATATTTAATACTCCATGCATGTTTACAAACATCCGATGGGATAGAAACTAAATTTTAGGCGAAGTAACCAAGGGGGTATTTGGTTCTACCTCCTAAACTTTAGTCGTTGTCTCATCGAATGTTTGGACATAAGCACGAAGTATTAAATATAGACTATTTACGAAACTAAATGCACAGATTGAGACTGTTTTGCGAGACGAAATTTTTAAGCCTAATTAGTCTATGATTTAACAATGTGGTACTACAGTAATATATGTGCTAATGACAAATTAATTAGGCTTAATAAATTCGTCTCGCAGATTACTGACGGATTCTGTAATTTATTTTTTTATTAGTATCCGAACACCCCATGCAACGCCCTCTAAGTGACACCTCTAAACTTTAGTCCCTGAATCTAAACACCTGCTAAACAAGGCCTTAGTAGTGACCAGAACACCCCATGCAACTCCCTCTAAGTGACACCTCTAAATTTTAATCCCTAAATCTAAACACCCGCTAAACAAGGCCTTAGTAGTGACCAGAAGGATCCAATTCTTAGTTACTACTGTATATTCTACCTACATGACAGTGACTAAGGATGATGTTTGTGGATCGAATAAAGCCTAAGATTATCACGGGATGGATGATCGGTAATTTTGGAATCACACATACAATACATGTTGGAACCTACTCTCTCAGTTCCAAAGTATAAGACGTTTTGTTTTTCTACTAGACACATTGCTTTTGTTATGTATCGAGACATAGTGTGTATCTAAGTGCATAACAAAATCTATGTATCTAGAAAAACAAATCTTATAATTTGAAATTGAGAGAGTATTTTATATTTTAAAAGCCTCAAAGCCATAAATGCCATCTCCTTGAAATTACTTTTTAAGTATCCTTCCAAATCTTAGATATACACTATTGCCCCTGTTCGGGTTCCACTTATCAGCCATAAAATAGTATTTTTCTCTCATAACAAATTAACTTCAGCCAGCTTATCAACCGCATAAACCATCGCCCGAACACCATATGTCTGGAAGAGCTCCTTATGCCAAACAAGTTTGCCTCTAGGGTCACACCAAGCATAGTGCACGCCCATATTATAAGATGAGCAACTATTTACACCAATAAAGAACCAGACCAAAAATATTCTGATCAACGGTGGATCTAGGAAAATTTTTAGGGGGGGCTGAACAACACATACATCCGACTGTTGCTCGATCTTAAGTCTCAGCCCCTCCTACACAATAGAACTTTGCCTAACAATTTATAGAGGCTCCAGAGAGGTTCCACTGCTCCGGTATGGGTAAGGGGGGCTCGAGCCCCCTCCCCCCCCCTCCCCGCGCCCACCGTTGGATCCGCCCTTGATTCTGATAGTACTCTGTTAATGGCTATGATCTAACTTAAATAGCTTCATTTTCACATCATAGTAAAATATATGGGTGATCTCTGAACTCTCAAAATGTTGTATTTAAGTCATCGGTCTTATCATAGTATGTAATTCAGCCCACGAGCTTGACATAGTGTGTCATTTAGGTCCATATGGAGACGATCTACTCTATGCCATGATGTCACATGTCATAACGAATGGATCCATATCTCATTCTTGATCAAGCAGGAACTTGCAAAACAATTGTTCACCTATCTCTTCCACCTAAGGAGCACTAGCTTTAGCCTTTCCATCGCCTATATCGATGACGTCGTGGCCTTTGATGTGGAGTACTTTGAAGGCATGAGTCATATGGAGAGTTGACTATGGTATGTGTCGGTGTTTTTGACCACCGACGAGTAAATTTGTATTTGCACGTCTGACTCGGATGGTGTGCTCGAAGGACACAAGGGTTTATACTGGTTCGGGCGAAACGTCCCTATGTCTAGTTCGCTGCTTCTCATGTTACCGGCACTTGGTTTGCAGTAGGGGTTACAAAGAGACGAGAGAGGGAGAGGATCCCAAATCTTTGGTGGAAGGAGTGAACGGGTGCTCGCGTTATGCTCTTGTGTCCAGATCTCCCCTTTCATAGGGCGCCCTACTTCCCCTTTTATAGGCGAAGGGAAAGCGCGGGTGTGGGGGTATTAACCCCTATACCCTTACGGCTAAGCTTGGGTTGGCCTGGATCGATAGGTTGATCCCACGAAAGATGACGTATGGCCCGATTAACTTTGATCGAGTCCCGCACAAGGAATCAAGAGACGGATTTGGCGACCAAGCAGATCCGGTCGATTAGAATAGGAATCTTATCCGCCACATATGGCAATTGTAACCGACTAGGATTAGTTTCAGATCAGTAACCCCGCCCCGGACTATATAAAGGCGGGCGGGGACCCTCTAAAAATCATCTCTCATTGACATACAAGAATACAAATCAGACGCAGGACGTAGGTGTTACGCCTTCTTGGCGGCCGAACTCGGATAAAACCTCGTGGTGTGCATTTTGCGTCACCGTCTTGTTTGGGACTTGCGCTTTTGTCGCCGATAATCTACTACCTTGGGCATACCCCTAGGTAGGCTCGGAAACCACCATATTTCGGCGACAATGCAGCGCCAGTGGGGGAGTGCGATCGCTCTCCAAGCGAACAAGATGGTCATCATCTTCGCTCCATGGCTACGCCCGACGGCCTCACGTTCACCATCGGCCGAGATCACTTGGACCACCGCCACGACGTCTCCATCACCATGACCGAGGCGCGTATTCAACCCGCGCCGACGACTACTCCACCGCGATCGGCTACGGTTCCGACCACCACGGTGAATACGGCTCCGACCACGGTGAATACGGCTCCGACCACGGTGAACACGGCTCGACCACGACGAAACACGGCCGACCACGATGGATCCGGCTCCGACCACGGTACATCGGGCTCGACCACGCCTACTGACCACGCCGACAACCCGTCATCCGCTTCCCGCACACGGAGGGAAGCGGATCGACGACACCGACCGCTCGACTCCATCGATCGGGTGCAGCTCCCCACAACAGATCTATCCGACCCGGCTCGGGCGGTCGTCTGCACGGCTTGGAACAGATCTTGTGGTCGATCTACTCTCGAGGGCGCTCCGCCGTCGCCCACCGACCGCCAAGGACGGGCCTCCGACTCTGAAAGTACGAAGTCCCGACGGAGAACCACCAGTCCAACCCTACGGCTGCGAAACGCCGCCGACTACGCGTGCAAACCTACGACGCCGTTTGGATCTATGTCCTACACATCGATCTCGTCCGAAGCCATGCAACATCGCCAACATGGTCCGGATTGAAGATTATCAAGAAGGGTGCATCCACACACCCGAGAGGGTGACTCGGCTCCTTATCCCAAGCATCGCATCCAACGATCTGTCCACACCGAAGTTTTGGCGTCACGAAGATGAAGGCGTCAAATACGATCTGGATCTACCGGACCACGCCCGGGTTTCCCCAATTTCCATCTTTCCCGCCAAGATTTAGGGATTTGATCCATGTCGTCAAGAACGACGAAAGCCGCCAGCGATTGGCGAAAACAGAACAAGAAAAGATCGCACGCGAAGCACGCAACATTGACCGGTTTAATCGCCGGCAAATCGAAGTGAAAGCGGAACCAGAGGCACGGCGCGATAAGGATCCAACGCGCGCGACCTCAACAATGCTTTTCGGCGGTGGGGACAAACAAGTCTTCAAGACCCCAAGCGCCAACGTAGCCGTTGCCATGGCGACAATGCACGTACGCCCAACACCCGTAAACCCAAGCGATCCGTGATGAAATACAAGCATATCGGACGGTACGCTATGGCTCTCGACCGCAGAGATGAATCAAGCTCGGGCCCCATCCGTTTCGGTGGAATCAAGCTACTGACCGCCAATACTCAAGTCGCTCCGACCGCTCAACCGACGTGGCTCGCGCATCAACGACCCGTCGGACAATCGTCAAGGCGAAGCGGTGGTCATGATGGTGGTCGGAACGAAAACCGTCGCCGAGAGGATAACCGTCACGACGTTCGAGGTGACAACCGCCGGATAACCGCGACAATCGCCGTGATAACCACGGTCGCAGAGCTAGTCCAGATGGCAATCGGGATCGCGCGCGACGGCAATAACGATCTTCGCCATTACCTCGGCGGACGTGATCTGCGTGCTCGCATCAACCGTAGAGCCAACGATCGTGCATCCCATGAAAGCTATCGCCAGATGGAGTATGACACCGCCCACGGCCCCTCCGGTCTGGCGATTCACTCCACACCTTCGCCAAGTCATATGGCCCAAGAATTTCAAGCTCGAGAAACTTCAATACGACGGCAAGGAAAAACCCGAATTATGGGTCATGCTCTCGAAGCAAAGGCGCCGATCAGCCATGGTCGGCGAAAGCACGTTATGTCTAACTACTTCCCGGTCGCCGTTGGTCATGCGGGTCACCAATGGCTAGTCACTTCTGCCAACAAACTGTTTTGACTCTTGGCAGGAGCTCAAGCAGGCCTTCATCGACAATTTCATCGCTACTTGTGAACAACCCGGCAACAAGTACGATCTGCAACGGATCCGAGATCGGAAAGACGAACCACTGCGCGAATACGTTCGGCGTTTCTCGGAGATGCGCATCAAGGTCCCATCAATCTCCGATAACGGCAATCGAGGCTTTTCGCCACGGCCTCCGCTTCCACGACGCCCTAAGAGACAAGCTCCTCCGGAAAAGACACGAGTCGATCCACGGCGCTCTTGGCCACCGCTAAGAAATACGCGTGACGACGACGACGCTAAAAAGATAATCGTCGAAGAAGAAGCAAGGATCCCACGCCCCCACCACCTCCACGCGCGACGATTATCGCGGCAACCGTAGTCGAAACGACAATTTTGACCGCCGCAACCGGTAGAACGACTCCGGCGACCACCGTGATCAACGTAATCGGGCGCAACCGCCGTGGCGATTTACGAGAGCAAGCGTGTTTTCGGGAAGACGACGGCGAGGTCAATACGGTGAAAAAAGGGCGGCGGACGTCGTAATTACGAGGACGACTACGCCAAAGCATTGAAGGGCCCCGCGGCTCCATCCCAAGTCGAACCATACCATGGAGAATTGTCGCGTCCTCAAGACTATCTACACGCGCCAGCAGCTCCGGATATTTCCGGCAAGCCTAATGACGTAAAGGGAACAGCGCAAGAACGAGGACAACGACGGCGATGATGCAGATCCTCGCCATAAATACAAAAGCCGACCGATCGCGTGCACACCATCATCGGCGGCAAGGTGTCCATCGAGACCAAACGAGAACGCAAGCCGCCGCCCGCTACCGCTTGAACGTGGCAAAGAACGACAACCTTCTCACCGATCCGCGGCTTCCTCCGTGGTCTCACCGTGAAATCTACTTCAGCAGGAAGGACCAATGGGCCGCCATACCGAAGCAGGCGTTTCCCCGGTCCTCGATCCTTGTATCAACAAGGTTCACCGATTCGTAATCGATCGACGGCGGTAGCTCCATTGATATCTTGTTCAAGAACAACCGCCCGCTCTGAAAATAGCCCAGCGGACTGAAGCCAGACGAGGCACGATTACGGGGCGTTCTCCCGAGACGAGCTCCACACCTCTCGGCGAGATCACGCTACATGCGAGTTTGGGACTCGGACCACTTCCGCGACCGACCACGTCAACTTCGTGGTCGCCGATTTCGACGGCACCTACCATGCTATTCTTGGTCGACCGTCGCTCACCAAGTTCATGGCCATACCTCATTACAGTATCCGGTGCTCAAAATGCCCATCGAGAAAGGAGTTTTAACCCTCGGGGGCAATGTATACGCAGCTTATACTGCGAGGACGACGACTTCAAAATAGCAGAGGCCCATGACCTCTCTATTCGCATGGGCCGAGACCATGCTCGACGCTAAGAAGACCACGACCCGACCACTTGGAGATCCCAGAACTCGAGGGCTCCGCGCAAGAACATCAGATCCAAGGAGCACAAGACGATCCGGTGGTCGAGGGCGATCCCAAAGACAACGGCCCTCATCGGGGCCAACTGGATCCCAAATAGGAAGACGCTTCGTCGAGGTTCTTGAGGGCAACGTGGATGTGTTTGCATGGAAACCTTCCGACATGCGGTGTACCTCGGGACTTGATTGAGCACTCCTTAAATGTCAACAGCAAAGCCAAACCAATCAAGCAGAAGCTACGACGGTTCGCTCGCGACAAAAAGGAGGCGATTAGGGTAGAAGTTACACGGCTTTTGGCAGCCGGATTTATCAAAGAAGTGTATCATCCGGAATGGTTAGCCAACCCGGTTCTTGTACGCATAAAAAGAATAATGAATGGAGAATGTGCGTTGATTACACTGATCTCAACAAACACTGCCCTAAGGACCCCTTTGGCTTACCTCGCATAGACGAAGTCGTAGATTCAACCGCCGGTTGTGAGCTACTTTCCTTTCTCGATTGCTACTCTGGTTATCACCAGATCGCTCTCAAAAAGGACGACCAGATCAAGACGTCTTTCATCACGCCTTTCGGCGCCTACTGCTACACGACTATGTCGTTCGGGCTCAAAAACGCCGGTGCTACCTACCAACGCGCTTATACTGAGCTGCCTCAACGACGAGATAAAAAAGGCGGCCTCGTCGAGGCTTACGTCGACGATGTAGTTGTCAAAACCAAGGAAGCACATACCCTTGTTGACAATCTGGAACGCACCTTTGCAGCCCTTAATACGTTCCAATGGAAATTAAACCCAAAGAAGTGCATCTTTGGTGTCCCTTCTGGCATATTGCTAAACAGCGTCGTCGATTCTGACGGCATACGCCCTAACCCGGAGAAAGTCAAAGCCGTCTTAGACATGAAGCCCCCAAAAAGGTGAAGGATGTCCAGAAGCTCACCGGCCGCATGGCTGCTCTAAGCCGTTTCATATCAAGATTAGGAGAAAAGGACTACCGTTCTTCAAACCGCTCAAATCGTCCGAGAAGTTTGAGTGGTCGGAGGAAGCAGATGTCGCCTTTACGCAATTGGCTAAAACAATACCTCACGTCACCTCCGGTATTTCATCGCTCCCAGAGAAGGCGAAACTCTCCTACTTTACATTGCGGCAACCGATCGGGTGGTTTCCACTACAATGGTGGTCGGTAGCGACGAGTCGGGCCACGCCTACAAGGTACAAATGCCAATTTATTTCATCGGTGAGGTACTCAACGAATCCAAGACCAGTACCCACAGATTAAAGCGCTCTACGCCATCACCGATAACATCCGAAAGTTGAGACATTACTTCGACGGATATCGTGTGGTGGTCATGACCGAGTATCCTTTGGGGGACATCATTCGCAATAAGGATGCGAACGGGCGATCGTCAAATGGGCAATGGAGCTATGCCCTTTTCCTTGGAATTTGCAAGTCGTACTACAATAAAGTCTCAGGCACTCGTCGATTTCATCGTCGAGTGGATGACTTTCACACGCTGCCTCTCCGAGATCCGACGAATATTGGACGATGTACTTCGACGGTTCTCTCAACATTGACGGTGCGGGAGCAGGAGTTCTTTTTGTATCACCATCCAAGGAGCAGCTCCGATACGTCCTCAGGATTTATTTCCCAGCATCTAATAATGCCGCCGAGTATGAAGCATGCTCGCATGGCCTACGCATTGCGGTTGAGCTTGGAGTTAAACGTCTCTATGTCTCACGGAGATTCGCTCGGTCATCAACCAACTCAACAAGGATCGGGACACGACCGGTGAAAAGATGGGACGATATTGCAAATCGATAAGAAAGTCGGAAGGCGATTCTATGGCATCGAGTACATACACGTGGTCCGGGACAAGAACCAGCAATGGATGCGTTGTCAAAGTTAGGATCATCCCGAGCCAAAATCCCACATGGCGATTCGTCCAAGACCGCTCACGCCTTCCATTGAAGACAAAGATTCAACAACCGACAAAGTTTCGGATCAGCAATTAGTGGCTACGGTTCGGCGCCCGCGACAACCGAAAGCCGCTTCCGACCACTCATGAGCGGACCGAGAACACCTTTTATCAAGTACTTAACAGACGGTAGCGGTATATCGATCGATCGAACGAAAATGAACGCTGATGCGTCGTAGTAAGCGATATCGCTCGTCGATGGCAAGTTGTGGCGCAAAAACGCTAAGGAGGAAATCTTGATGAAGTGTATAACCCGGGAGGAAGGCAAGCATCTCCTAGACCAAATCCACTACGGCTCTGCGGCAACCACGCGGCCTCAAGAACACCGGTCGGTAAGGCTTTCCGGCGGGTTTTATTGGCCGTCGGCGATGGGGCCGACGCAAAAAGCTAGTCCGCCCATTGTGAAGGTTGTCGGGTTCTTCTCCAAGAGAATCCATGTACCAAGACACGAGATCCAGACGATTCCAAACCTCTTGGCCCTTCGCATCTTTGTCGGGATTGGACATGATCGGGCCTTTCAAACCAGCTCTGGGAAATTTACATGCGTCTTCGTACTAATTGATAAGTTTTCTAAGTGGATAGAATACATGCCTCTCTGCATACAGGCATCCTCGAGAGAAAGTGTCACATTCCTCGACCAGGTCATCCACCGTTTCGGCGTGCCCAACAGCATCATTACTGATCTGGGTACTCAGTTCACCGGGAACGCTTTTTGGGACTTCTGCGATGAAAGGAGCATAGTTGTAAAATACGTCTCGGTGGCGCACCCTAGAGCTAATGGACAGGTCGAGCGGGCAAATGGCATGATCTTGGACGCATTGAAGAAGAGGATGTATAGAGAAAACGATAAAGCTCCTGGAAGATGGCTCAAGGAGTTACCAACCGTTGTCCGGGGCCTCCGAACTCAACCCAGTCGAACAATTCGGCGTCTCACCATACTTTATGGTTTACGGTACCGAGGCGATCCTCCCACCAGATATAGCTTTCGGATCAAGACGGGTAGAGAACTTCGACGAAGGCAAGGCCGACAAGGCACGGAGCTAGAAGTCAATAGCGCAGAAGAGAAAAGGCTTGATTCTTGCGTCACGAACGGCCAAATACCTTCTTTGTTTTGCGCAGTAGTACTACAACAAGAACGTTAAAGAGCGTTTCTTTGTGGTCGGAGACTTAGTCCGAAGTGGAAGACGAACCAGTGGTGTCCACAAACTCGCAACACCATGGGAGGGACCCTTCATGATCAAGGAACTCACACGCCCAACGTCTTACAAAGTTAGCTCATCTAGAGGCGGCGCAGACGCACCAGAACTCATGGCACATCGACAAGCTTAGACGCTTCTATGCTTAACCAACTTTGAGATATGTACTCTACTTGTATTTTGATTTACTTTACTAAAGCAACTATGATTTCTCCGACCACTCATGTGTCACTCCAAATTTTATAATTATTCTAACTTAAGCCGTACAAGCCGACCACCACTCTTTCTACGGTTTTGAGCAGCCCCACATCTCCGATTCCTCCCAACACGTGCACGGATCATTCTCTACATTGCGGGTGATCGGCGCAGGTCCCCCGGTTTGACTTATCTGCGCCCACGTGTGCACGTGTGTCATAGTACCTCATACTCCGACCACATGCCGATGGGGCCGCATAAACTTTTCGAGGTGACGTGTCGAGCAAAAGCGGTACAACTAAATGAGCGTTAACACGTTCCCACTTAGTTACACCAACAAAAAATTTCAAGCTTAAAGTGTGTTTTGTATAAAACAAACAAGCTTATAATGATATCTGATTACGTTATTACAAGCTTGCCCGGAAAGGCTCAAGTTTACAATAACACAACTATGTCCTCCTTCTATGACTCTAAGCCTATTACATTTGGTCGGTCGGGCGCATGGGCGTTTCATGCCGCACGCCTCGATACCCTACTCGAGTCTCGGGGACTCTAGGGCTGGTCAAGTGAAGGGATGGCCCATGCCGGTGCTGGGCTGGTCGAGACCGCAGCTTCGTTGGTTGGCTTGCGGTGATGGCATTTCCGGTGGCTTGTCGATGGCATACCACCACGGTGATGTCCCACCTCCAAGACAAAGCTAATATCGCCAATTATCTTTGACGACAATTCCAATTGGCCGTCCAAGCTCTTGGCCTTGTTTGGGTCTATCTCCTTGGTACCCCAGCCTCCAAGCGTTCGAGGTTGATCGGGGGTAGTGAGCACGCACCATGCTTAGCACATGGGCACCGTGTACTCACCCGCCTCCTTCACGAAGTCTTGGAACCATCCCCATGCTTGCTTGCATCTCTCGACCGGTCCGAGCCGACGCGTCCTTAGCTCTACCTACCTGTGGCGCCGGGTCGATAAGGTCGAGGCGGGCACAATGCCGATTGCCATTTCTTGGCACCGCTTGCTCCACATGTCCCGCTCCTCGGTGGCCTTAAGGCATTGCGCTTTCCAGTTGTCACGCTCCTTGATCGCGGCCTCAAGGTGCCTCTTGGCGTTGATTTTCAAAAGCGAAAAGCAAGATAAGATATCAAACGTGATGACACGACAAGGCTATGAGGCGATTGAATGAGAAAGGTGGTGCGGAGTGCTTACCTTTCGGAGTTGTCCTTCATTCCACGCCGAGTGGTCTTGGAGTTACGATCGTGGCGGCGTGCGATTTCTCGTTGTCCTCCTTCAGCGACCACATTTCGCAAGCGCGACGATCGTTTCTCCCCCGGAGGCGGGTCACTCACTTCTAAAACCTGCATTAATGACTATTATTGTCAAGAACAAAATAACACAAGTCCCGCGACTTGCTATGATACGGTGAACACTTACTGCTTTTCTCCCGCTCTTTGTTTTCGAGTGACCGACGACTGTGCTTTGGTTACGTGCTTCTTGGTTTTTTCTCTCGGTCGGCGGCTTCAAGTTGGCGTCGAGGCAATCCACTTCACCCGTCGGCTCCTTATTGGTCATCATGATTCCTTCTATCCGGTGAAGCACCTTTTTCGGTATCTTGCGCTTTTCATCAAGTCCCGCACACGCACAAATTACGCGAGACAGTTCGACTACACAACAGGTCAACGACTAAAGCCAAATATACCTAGACTTCATCACGGACGCTTGGCGCCTGTTCGACTCTTATGGTCTCTTCGATCTCCAAGGATTTCCTCGTGCATGACCCATTCGTCGTTCCGATAGCGCGACACATATACATGTTGTCGCCTATCTTGGGACGGCCGAGATTTCTTCCACTTCATCCTCTTGATTTCGTTTGGGAGGCGGCATCGGTCCGGATTCGCAGACTCCACGCTCACCGTGGCTTTCCCACGAGCTGTCGCGTCGGCAACCATGTTCCGGGCAACTTCATTGCTTGCCCCGGTTAGATCCAGGCTCACAGGCGCCGTGGTATCCGCCTCATCGGTGTTCGTGCTTGAGCACTTGTATTACCTTTCGGGGCTGGCGTCTCGTCGTCGCTTTCGCCGAGGCCAAAGTGAGTCCTCGCCATGGGCTCCTCCACGGTGGTTCTTTGAAAGCGATTTGTCCCGCCGTTGTTGGTAAGGGCGTTCCGCGCCCAAACTATAGCTGGGTCGGGCTTTCGGTGGACGCCGATCTAATACATTGAGAGACAAATTCGTAAGATAATAGCATCCAATGCAAAACGCAAAGCTTACATCAAAAGTATAGATACTTACAGTTTTGACTTGCGAAAGGATGTGGCGGCGAACGTCTCTCGACCGCCTCGCTCCGCTTGCTCGGCGGTGTCCATGGGCTTTGTGCAACCTCCCGATGCAGGCGTCGGAGTATGATGCGGCATGTTCCCTTCGTCTGTGCTCTGTGTTGCAGTGGTCGGTGCTGTTACCACTGCTGGCACAGAGGAGCCACCCTGCTCCGACGGTCCCACCTGCTTTCTCCTCTTTCGGGGGACGAGCCGGAAGATGTCCGCATCCTACGCTTCGCCGTCCGGCGAAGGGGAAGATAACAGCGTCGTTTTTGGCGGCCGGACGCTTGCCAGCGGCTCTGGTCGAGGCATCCTCTACGGTCTCGAGTACCGCCCAGTGAACGTCATCGGTCCGGGCGCTGGTCTGGGCGGCTGGCCCAGTAGCTTGTGGCCATTCTACACCGGGGGGAGGCGACACAAACACTCCTGCCCGGTCACGACCATTACACTGAGACACAAAATGAAGTAAAAGACAGTTATTTTCTTGATGCGACATGATTCTACTGATTAAAAGGTGGCTCCTTCACGGTCCTCGTCGGATCGGCGCCTCCTTGGTACTCGTGGAGGGGTGAATCCTTTTTCTGGCGGGGCTGGATTCTTGGTGATGAAGTTGCCGACAACGCTTTCGGGCCATCAAGCCTTCCCCACGGATCATCCCGAAAGCGATTCGGCGATCCGCTCCAAGTTCTCGAGCTTCTCCCGACCAATTTGCTTTTCTTCTCGGAATCGTCCCACATCGCACTGAGTGATGGTGTTTGGCTCTTCACGGATGTAGAACCATTTCTTGTACCACTCGTCAAAGGAGGTGTTCGAGGCGGTCACAGGTATTGAGCCTTCATGCCAGTCACGTTGAGTTCAAGTAAAGCGCCACGGCGATCTTGAGCCACCGCGCCCTTTCTTTCGAAGGCAGAATAGGTGGCGGAAGAGGTCGAAATGGGGTTGGAAGCCACCATAAGCCTCGCAGAGATGGATGAAGGTGGAGACAAGAAGAATCGAGTTGGGATGCAGATTGCAAATCCCAATCTCGTAGTACAAGCAGAGACCACGAAGGAAAGGGTGCACTGGAATCCCAAACCCCGTTTGAAGAAATCTTCAAAGACCACAATCTCACTGGTTGTGGATCGGGAAGCTTTCTCCCACGGTGCACGCCATCCCCATAAGTGCCTTGTTGTGGAGCACCCCCATGGCGACGAGGTCCTCGATAGTCCGCTTGCGTTGCTCGCGATTTCCACCATTCCTTCGCCATGACCACGCTTTTCTTCAGGCGTCTCCTTCGCCATTAGATCGTGCTTCCTAAGTGGGTGGATGCAGAGACCGAGGGGATTAGCGATGCTTTTTGGGGCAATAGGGTTTGGCGGGAGGAAGAAGAAGGTTGCGGCGCGGATGACAATGGGGGAACAGTATGAGTAGCTTACGGATCTGCATTATATAAAACAATGAGCACCGTCGTTTCGTCCCGCTCGAGAATATTGGGGGTCGTCGCGCGACGCGCCGCAGAGGGTTGTTCACACAACCTCGAAATCTGCGCCAATAAACGCGCTACTTCATTAACAAGTGTACGCGCCTCCTCGTTAGCCGGTGTAAGGAGGCCCACAACGACACACCTCAATCACAGTGTCAACCAACTGATTAAAAAAAAAAAAAAAAGACAGAATGACGTCATCGTACCTATTGACTTTTTTGACCGAACGTGTCGATCGGGTCTTGGCAGAGAATAGAGAAAAGTACACAAAATAATAGTACAAGCGGCGCAAGTGATCGTGGATTTGTTTTGACCACTCGTGCTTGGATCTGTCCGGACCACTAATGTGCTCGGGGGTCGCATTGCACCACTCTTGTGCTTGGATCGCCAGGACCACTTTTTGTGCTCGGGGATCGCAGACACCACGGCCGTGCTCGGAATTTGCCCGACCACCGCTTGAATAATGGTTCTCCTTGGCTACATGTGATTTGTACTCACATACACGTTAAGAGACTTTTTCTTTTAGACCTTGCTACAAGGCTCATACCTCGCCTCCCGCCAAGCTCGGAGACTACATCGATGCGATGCACCCGCCGTGCATCTCGTATGCTCGCTTTGTCTGACGATTGGATTCTCAACTTAACGGGAATTCTTTTTAGACCCGGCACCACGTGCCTCGTCACCTACTACCGGGCTCGGGGACTAAGTGGGCACACTTCACCTGCGGTGAATGTGTTTGTTTTAAACCCTACACCTCGATGATCGAGGACGCCACGCTTCAAGACGCACTTACATTTCTTTTCGTAAATACAAGTGGGCACACTTCTCGGGACAGAAATCTTTTTTTTTTTTCTTAAGAGCACCATACATTCTTCGGACAACCTACTTCTCCGGTGATGACGGTGGTGGGCGTCAAGAATTCAAGCCTTGCTTGTCGGAGAAGGTTAAAGCAGCGTGTCGCAACATAATACATGATGCGGGGACTAGCTGTGGGGGTATTAACCCCTATACCCTTACGGCTAAGCTTGGGTTGGCTGGATCGATAGGTTGATCCACGAAAGATGACGACGGCGGCCCAATTAACTTTGATCGGAGTCCCGCACAAGGAATCAAGGCGGATTTGGCGACCAAGCGAGGATCCTCGGTCGATTAGAATAGGAATCCTTATCCCGCCACATATGGCAATTGTAACCGACTAGGATTAGTTTCAGATCTGTAACCCCTTTGGACTATATATAAAGCGGGCGGGGACCCTCTAAAAATCATCTCTCATTGACATACAACAATACAAATCGACGCAGACGTAGGTGTTACGCCTTCTTGGCGGCCGAACTCGGATAAAACCTCGTGGTACATCTTGCGTCACCGTCTTGTTTGGGACTTGCGCTTTTTGTCTGCCGATAATCTACTACCTTGGGCATACCCTAGGTAGACCCGAAACCATATTTAAATCGACAATGGGTTATAGAGAAAGAAAAGGAGAAGAACAAGAGAGAAGAAGGCTTCCGAGGTGTAACGAGGGTGTTACATCGTAAATCATTACTAAAACATGTCATGAGCATCATGTTTATGTGCTAATGCATGTAATAAATGTGTAGATCAATTTCCGTAACTCAAAGCGATCAACAAAAATGCGAAACGAAAGTTGATTCAATAGTCATGTTATATCACTTAGTGTTTAAAACCAATTTTATTAAGCAAAAATGCTATAGAACATGTATGTGGTACTTAAATAAAGTTTGAAGTACAAACTTTGTAGATGACAATGAAATACTTGTGGTCGAAAAATGATATTACTAGCTAATATTTTCACAAGCTTAGAAATCGCAAATGAAAATTAAATTTAGCTCAAAAACTTAGAAATTTTCAAGTCGCCAACAATTAGAACTTTGCTATGTTAGAATTTATTGTGAGAGATTGGATTAAGGAGTGGTGTAGTGTTATAGCTCGATTTGGTAGTCTCATGTGCCATCTTGACATGGTGAAGACGGTTTAGGTTTAGAAGCAATTGTTGGTCGTGTTGAACGCTTTAAAATTAAATGCGTCATCCTTGTCTCTCGGTTGGTTGGTGCTGGCATGCGCGGTCACGCTTGCATAGCGGTCTTCTCACGCCGTGCACATGGCCGCACCCCGTGCGGTCAATCCTGCCACCGTGCTTGGTCGTCGAGCCGCCTGGGCTTGGCCGAGGTCGGCCGCATGAGCCGGCCCGCCCCACGCCCCCCCGCCTTGCTCGCCTCGCGTTGCCGTCTTGGGTGTCGCCACGGCCACATTCTTGGCCGCCATTGCGACGCGACTACCGACGCTCCTCGCGTCCACGACTTCTTCTTCGCCGTCAGATCGTCGCATCGCATCCGCACATCTTCTGTCTTTATTCTTTGGCCCCATGTATGTCGCCTCTACCGCGCGCACATGGGCGAGCCACCGTCGCCAGGCCATTTATGGTACTACAACGCGCGGGCCACGCTGGTCGGACGCGCGCACATGTTGTCCGTAGCGCCGGTGCGTGGGCCTCTCGAGCTCGCCGCTCGCGTCTCGCCAAGGCAAGGACGAGCCGACCCCACTGCCACGCTCCATTTCTCTATTTCTCTCTTCTCTCTCTGCTTTTCGCCGCCGTCGTGTCGTGTCACGGGGAGCCAGAGAGCGAGCACCTCTCATCAATTCCTCATGCTCGTGTCTCCGCTTTCACATCCCCTCTCCAGCCAACCCGACCCCACATTGATTGTGGCTCGACCGAGCTCTAATTTTGGAGCTTTGCCCGCCACTGTGCCGTTAATGCCCGTCACCGCCCGCGTCGTGGCCAGCCTCCACCACTTCACTCCACACCGATTCCTTAGCACCACTAGTTTGCCTTGGCTCCCTCTTCGTCGTGCGCACGCTAATCGCAACTCTAGTGCCGCCTCCTCGCCGCTGATGCGGACGTGCCTTTGCGGTCTGCTGTTCACCTCGCAGCGCGCACCTGGCCAACCTCACTCGTATTGTCTCCGACCGAGCCAGCTTCTCGGTAAGGTCACTGGTGAGCTGTTGTTGCACACTCGCTACCCCTACCACCTTGTTGTTGCTATGGATCACCAGAACACCGTCACCATTGTCGCAGGGTGCCCCCCATCGTGGAGAGGTCCTTCTACGGTGTCTTGGCTCATGCAATCGCCGCCAATCGTCTTGCGTCGAACCCTAGGAGAGTGTCGGCCTCATAGATAGGTCAGTGTGGGTCCCGTGTGGCCGGCGTAAGCGGCAGTGCCACCGCTCGCCGCGCTGGCGTTCGCGGGGATGGGCGAGGACCTTGTCATTGTAAAGAGGAGAAAGTTTCGAGGGTTCCGTTGCAAAGTTGTTGTCTATAGAAATAGTACGTGTAGTGTTCGCGCTATTGTTTGGTAACGCGAGGGCTTTTTTGCAAGAATGCCAGCGCGCGTGGGCTTCCTCGCCGCGGGGTGCCTCGCTTTGCAGGCCGGCCTCGCGTGGGCCACGCCTGTGGGCCGCCGTGCGCTCACACGCGCGCTGCATCGTGTGTGGGCCACATTGGGCCAAAATTAGTTTAGTTTTTTCGTGGAGAATAGAAATAGCTTTTCATTTGTATTTTAGAGCTGATCTTTGGTAAATCATATAAACTCATGTAGGTATCCAAAAATTGTAAAACCAATTTTGTGAAGTTTCTAAAATTATGCTATGTCTCTTAGTGTATTTAGTTCATATATATACTTGTCGATATCAGGAGCTATTAAATCATTTGAGAGTGCTTAATATTATTAGGTTAATTATTGTAGAAATTTTTGTTGTAGATTGATGATAGCAAAAACCCTAAAAATTTTATAGGAGCATCGTGGTATTATTATATGTTCACTGTAATTTTTGTAGCTTTAGAATAAACTAAATATAAGGGTAGTTAAATGCTCTTTGTTTCAAATATACATTAAATCATTAGTAGAAATAAAAATATATCCTTCAATTGTAAAGCTAGGCGTTTGTTAGTTGAACCCAACACTTTGCTTGGTAATGATAATACTTAGCTTACTGCCTTAGTCATTAGAGCTATCTTAGTGGCTTAGTAGATGTATTCTTATTTTAAGAGTTGCTGTTGCCAAAATACTAAGTGTTGCATCATCATCGCATGAATATAGAGAACGAGTTGGCGGAGGTCGTGACCATTGGAGATCACGAGTTCGAGGAGGTGATCGAGGAGTATGAGGAGGAGGTTCTTGTACAGGAGCAAGCCCCGGAGCCACCAGTCACTAACTTTGCTGACACCGCGCCTGCCGAAGGCAAGCCCCGGTGCATAACCCTTATTTTAAATGATCATTGGATATATATGTGATGTGTATTTATGTTATAGGATTTATATTGAAACTACATGCATAGATAATCTACCTATGAGTCATACTAGCATAGGTCGAGTAGTTGCTATGCTTAGTCTATCGGTAGCGTGAGTAACCTGCCATTACTCACAATAGGTGATTATTATTATCACTCTCTTGATAAAATGGTGAAAAGAAATGGAGACCGGACAGAGATATGGTACGGGTATTGGTGGGTGTAAGAGGTTGTGTCCCACAACCAATGAGGCATAGCTTGGTTACACTGTTTTTTTTTCTGTTCGTGTCGGTTAAGGATAGACCGTTGCATTGGATTCTAGTCAGGTCACAGACTTATTATCCTGAACACATACTTGCTTATGGGAGCGGGAATGCTCGTTGCTCTCTTGTCATGGGTTTTGGCTCTTTCTGGATCGACAGATTAGAGGCGGGGATGGTGGAGGTCTAAGCACCACACTGAGTCCGGGACTCAGGTGTGGGGGCTTGGAGTCCAAGTTTGGACGGGGACCTGGACCCCTTGATAGGAGAGTGGTGGGTTGGTCCTGCTTATGTCTGGGGTACAAGCGGGGCGTGTGTTTCGGGGTACCCAGCTGGGCTACATTGATTCACAAATCACCGTGCAATATGGTATGACTTGTCTACGATCTAGCACCGTAGTAAGAACTAGAAGATGAAAGAAAATGAATGGATCTGATTGCTCAACTCTTGCTTGAAAGTAGAACAAGTGCTTACATAGAATGGTTAGCTAACAAACTAATTATGACTACTAATAAAATACATACATAAGGATTCACTACTAGTAATATTTTTTAAAAAAAGAAACCCAAACAAACCATAAAGCTTATCATATCCTTTGGAGTCGGGAAATTATTCCCACTAGTCGGGTAAGTCTTACAGTACATTGTGTACTCGGGGTTTGTTGACCCCTCATTGCAGGTGCATCTTGACGAGTAGTTGTTGTGTGGAGGATTCTTTTGGTGAGGGCAGACGGATCCTTGTATCTTATCGTTAGATGTTTATTGTAATTCATTGTTTAAATTTCGTGACTGAACTTGGTATTGCAATAATCTATTTCTAAGAACTCTCGTTGTATGAAATGGACTAAATCATCGTAAACTCATTCTCATTATTGGATCATGAAGGAAAAACGTGGATTGTTGGAATTCTCCTTGGGGTGTGCTAGAGGCGGAACCGTCCAATATAACTTGACTTTCGGGGTGCTTAGTGTATACGATGGAAGCGTGCTATTTCGGTGTTTTGCCACACCGGGGTTCTTTGGGTCCTTCTTCTCCTTCACGCGAGTCGCATCGATCCTGTAGATGTCAGCGAGGATAGCTCCATGTCATGGCCATGTTAAATCCATTGGCGCCTTATGCAGGCGTCATCTGTCGGTCATGGCGTTTCACTCCGTCGGCGAGATGTCGTGGTGGAATAGACGCGCTTGTCAGCGTCCGTACGAGGATTAGGCAGAACAGGACCGGCATGCCCGACACTGTTCTTGATGTGAATCCTCATGTATGGCCTGTCATGGCCACGGGTTACATCGAGGCGTGCCAGACTCTTCCTTAGCATCAAAGTTTTGACCCAGGTCCATACACTTGGACCTGGAGTTGTTGGCGGCGGTATGGGTCCTCATCGGACGAGACAGAACCCGCGTCCTCGTGGTTGGGCGAGACGGAGCCCGCACCTAAAGGTTCGGGCAAAACGAAACCCGCGTCCTTGGGGGTCGGGCGAGACGGAGCCGGTACCCAAGGGGTCGGACGAGACGGAGCCCGCTACCTTGGGCGAGACGAAAACCGCCTCCTTGGGGTCGGGCGAAGCGGAGCCCGCACCCAATGGGGTCTTGCGAGACGGAGCCCGCGGCCTTAGGCGAGACGGAACCCGCGTCCTTAGAGTCGGGCGAGACGGAGCCCGTACCCAAGGGGTCGGACGAGACGGAGCCCGCGGTCTCGAGGTCGAGCAAGACCTTTTAATATGTGTCGAGCCATCCAGAGGAGTCAGCATGGGCGCTAACTTTCTTGCTTTGAGTATCCCTACTATCGATAGCCGACAGTATGCGATACCACACTAGATTGGAACGTGGAGAGGAGAGAGCATGGTTGGGGATGGAGCTAAGAGAGAGGGAGCATTTAGATGGAGCCATAGAGACCGACATGTGGGATAGTTGAAACATGTTTGGACCTAGAGGACCCAATGTAAAGGACCTAAAAATAAGACTTGGCTAGGTGCCAGTTCAATATAAATTCGGGTGTCAGAAAGACGCATTTTAAGAGTTCAACAAGCTGGATGACACTACGAGACAACTTTAAGAACCGCTCATGTATTTTATTCTTTCCATATAATACAAGATTCATTAAATGTCTAGGAACAAAAATGTCAATTTAGAGTAACGTTGTTTCGGTTCGTTTACATATGTCATTGTCTAAGCTTTCATATCTCGGTTTTGCACAACTTGCACGCATGCATGCAACGGAGGGTACTGCACGCATGGACTCGCAGCATGCAAGCATGGCGCCATATGTTCTTGCATGACAGGCCCTGTGGACTACCACCACGTACTGCCGGTTCACGTCCACCCCTCATGCACACGTACAATGTACATGCAATGCGCAGACAAAGGAAACCTCCCTGCCTGCGCAGTCCTGCACTGCACTCTGGTACGTGCACGCCCGCAGCCAATGCAAGTAGCCAACTCGATGCATGTTGAGTATTTTTTTCTCAAATACGCAAAAGATCTGCGTATTATTGTATTAAGGAGAAGAGTTTAAAGAAACATACAACGCGCTTCTATCGAGCGTTGAAGTAGGTCGACCTAATACAGCTGAAGCTGGACCATCCTAGCAAAAGACCTCATGTTTCGATATTACATAAAAGGAAACAATCAATATCGGCGTAGCTTTGTGGCCTAGGTGGCCTTGCGTCTTCAGCGGCTGGACTGGGCGGTGCCTTTCAACGGCCAGGAAGAACTCGTTCAGTGCCTCGGCTTCGAACACAGTCAGGTTGCCGTTGAAGAGTCTGTCAAAGGCCTCCAACTCCGAAGCGGATGGCGCAGATGGACCCCTGGTGTAGCCCATACGCTGCATGATCAGCACCTCATCTCGCTTGAAAGCTTACATTCAGGAGAGGCTCTGAGGCTCCAACCGCCTGCATTAAGTGTCTGTTCACAAGTCACAAGCTGCATATGCATACGGGGTACAAGAATTGTAGTAGGTAGTATACATGGCAATCGGCATGGAAACAAATTAAAGCAATTCATATCCGGCCGTCAGAATCGACCTGAGCACCAACCGAGTTGAATTCCCCGGCCCGGCTCGATCCGGCACGCAACTTGTTGCAACTTCTAATTCTAATATAATTCGCGACCTGATACATCGACATGCATATCACAATTCACACCCACCGACCCACGCACACAAACGGCTTTGGATCGTTGAGCTAATCTCATAGGCGGACGGGCTGTTGAGACATCTTTTAACACGCTATTAATGTCCACAATTAATGTGCCATGTCCGTAGATAAGGCGTGTGGTCGTTGCACGCTGCTGAAGGCATAATAAAGTTTAAATTTAGAAATAGATGCATATCTTATTTATATTATTAGAGAGCATTCTTTGCTTCCTTTAAATCATCATGATACGATATATAGCCTCTTACGACAAGATTATTTTCAGTGTGTTGTGTCTTTTTTTTAGACGAAAGAAGAAATATATTAGATAATAGCCGGGTACATGAACATATTACAAGCACTCTGAATTACACTATATATATATATAGAAATTGATTTTCATCTAAACTGTACCATGCGGTGAATTACTCCAAATCTCAAGACCATTGTGTCGTGTCACTGCTTTTAACGTTCTTATGAGAACTACAATAAGATTATTTTCGGTGTGTAGTCCTATTATGGTGTTGTTTCTTATTAGGAACCTCTAAACCATTCATTATTGTATATAGTAGAGGTTCTTTCTATGACAATGAACTTGAAAATACGTCTCCAACAGTAAGAGCCAACACTAGCTCTAAGTCTATAAAAATGGAGAGACTGCAGTAAATAGTTGTGAGATAGTAATGCATCGTGAAATATGTGAAACTATCTCTTGAGTCCATGCTATATTGCTTTTAACACTATTTAATTTAACGATTAAAAAAATGATTCCGCTGACTCTAACCTAGATCATTGAAGACGCCCTATGGATTATGCATGGTTTTCTAACACTGGATATTGTGTCCAAGTGGCATCTCCAAAATAATACAATTTTTATCTTTTTCTTCATTAATTCAAATTCCCCATTAGCGAAAAATATTATGTGAGTATATTATTACTCACTGGGACTAACATAATAACTAATAACCACATGATGATTCAACCTGCCTGTAGAAATAATCAATCGTTCATGCTTTTCGTTGACGGAATTCAAACATTCTTGTCGGCGTATTAACGGCCTAATAACATGTGCATTATCCAAGTGGCAGTAGCAGTGACCCTAGTGTCGCTAATTAATGCTACTGACACTACGACGTAGGCGGTGGCTATGCTGTTCTTTAGGATAGGCTAGAATTTTTTTTGAACGAAATAGGCTAGAATTTTGGAACTGGTTATCTCTGTGGTTTATGATTGTACCCTCGACGTGGATTGTTTTATCTTTGGCTACAATTTTTTTTTAGTAACCAGGGACTGATGCTCTCTTTTTTTTTCCCAAATTAAAGAGGCTGAATCCTCCAAAAAAAAAAAGGTGAAGCCAGAACTCTATCCATAATCTTAAGTACATGTCATTAGCCATGCAACCTCGCTCTAGTTTAATGATGTATTAAATACAGAAAGACCTACTACTACCTTTGCAAGTTGCATCTAGCATTGCCGTGCCCTGATGCTGATGGCCTGACAAATAGAAGAGATTGAGATATCACTTGTCCACGACAAAAAAACCTTTCCCCCCAACAAACATCTTGTCAATTTTACTGTATTTGTCAGCATTTACGATACATTTGGAAACAGGATCTAAACTATTTTAAGGACGGCCGACCCGACTCCGTGATGAAGCCTAGTCCCACACTCCTCACACTGTGTGCTGTGTCCAGTGTTGGGGCCGTGAAATGCGCGCATCACCTATGCTATGACACGCGCCTCGTGTGCCCGCAGCAACAGGCCAACAACAGCCGTACGTTTCGGTCTGATCTGGTGACGATTTCCAAGAAAGGTGCTACTGCACAGGGCAGGCCTGACAGCGTGCATGTACTTTAGTACTACGTACTAGTTCAGTGAGAAATATCTCGGTGTACGTACCCACACGTACGCGTACACGTACACGTAGGAAACTCGCTCAGGGTAGCCCCATGGTAGTGTTTTTTCTCTTATACCAAATCAACCAAGTAATAGATAATCCATGATCATTTACGACCTCCGAACATGCTGTCGATGCTTTCCTCGTTTCAGAAAAGATTGAAACAAACACTTTTTAAGGGAGTAAAGCAATTCAAGTTTAACTAATCTATACTGTAATTCCCTGCATTAAAAATCTGTACTATAATAGAAAAAATGAAAATACTTTTTACCTCAAGACTTTTCCTTAGGTGGTGTTTAAATTTGAAGCTAAAATTTAGGAGTGTCACATCTGAGTGTCATGATTGGATAGCAAATTATAGAAGTCCTCAGTAATTCATGAGGTGAATTTATTAAGTTTCTAGTCAATCAAGACTAGTACATGTTCTGTAGCTTTACTATAGCATCGCATTTTCAAATCATAGGCTGATTAGGCTTAAAAATTTACCTCACAAGTTAGTCATAATCTAAATAATTAATTATTTTTAGTCTATATTTAATATTTTATACATATGTTAAATATCCCATGTGATAGAGACGAGTAGGAAAGGAACTCAGCGAGGCTTTACCCACACCAGTCGGAGGCAGTCTGTACAAGTGACAAGATAGACTGTGGCTTGTGAGACAACGTCACGGTCAGGACCGCTGGACTGCTGCGCTGGAACAGGCCACAAAATGGGGTAGTGCTACGCCCACTCGGCAGAGTTACGCAAAACGTAGTACTCCCTCCGTCATTTAAACTTTGACTAAAATTACATTTATAATACAAAATAAGTACCATTAGATTAGTTATAGAATATATTTTTCATAATAAACTTATTTGAAGACATAAATATTAATACTATTTACTAAAACTTAGTCAAACTTAAGCGGTTTGAATGGCACAGATTCCATAATTGCATTTTTGTAGAGCGAGGGAGTAGTATACTTCCTCAGTCCAAAAATAAATATATTTCTAGAAGTTTTTCAGAGAAGCTTCATGTTACTTAAAAATTATATATTTACTTCTATCAAAAACTATTTCAACATATAATGGTTGAACTTTGGAAGCAGAGAAAGTAAAAAGGACGTACGATAATTAGATGGATTATGTCTACAACTAAAAGTATAATTATTTTGGAACAAATTTGAAATGCTAAAAGTGACTAATTAGATGGATCATCATACCTACAACTAGTAGGTACTCCTTCTCAAAATAAATACCTACAACTAGAAGTGACTCTAATCAGATGGATCCACCTAGTTGCAGTTGGTTTCTCTTAATTTCTCAACTTCCAACATGTAATATTATATGCTCAAATAGCTTTTGGCATAGATAAATATGTACTTTCAAGTTACATTGATCTCCTTAAAAATCTAGAAATGTGTTTATTGTAAAACAGAGGAGCCTAGCTTTCAAAGTCTTGACATACAACTTATTGTTGGTGAACACGTTAGCTACCACTCAAAAATAACGTCCTTAGAGCACCTCCAAGAGTTTCCAAAACCTACTATCAATCTTGATTTTTTTGGGGCAAGATTGAAAAAAACACGCTCTCCAACAACTCCTCGTCTCAACTCCCAATCTTTTCACGTGGAGATATTCGTGCGCATATCATTCGGCTAATCTAGAGATGGAAGGACCTAAGGAAGAATAAGGACATGGTTCCCAATGCAAACTTATAAGAGAGAGAAAAAATATAAAGGTGGTTGGAATGATCTGAAAACCGTCCAAGATTTGTGATGCAAAAAATTCGATTATCTATTAGGAGCAGAGATTTTAGAAACGATTGGATGTCGCTCCCAACTTTTCTTTAGCTATTTAGATAACGCATTGGGTTAGTGATTGTTTAATTGAACTGTTGGGGATGCTTTTAGATCCCATAATAAAAACGAAGGCAGATAGGAGTATATATGTACTCTAAGCTAGGCATTTGTAGCATAATTATTAATTTTTGAAACCGTTCGTACAATAAATAGCCTGGACCCGAGTGCAACTTTTTCTCCGCATTCCCTGACAGAATCAGACGCGAGCACGAGGCGAATAAGGGCTCGTCGGTTCAACTGAATCCGGGCCGAGAATCGTTCCTGTTGACTGATGTTTATTCAAATTACCTAATGAATCCGGACTGAAATATTTCCCAGCAGTGATTCCCCTTCAAACTAACGTGGCCTAAGGGGTACAAACAAGAGCACAATGCAGCTGCAGACGCGGGACGTGAGCTGAGGACGTGCACAGGAACGAGAACGAATGCACGAGATATTCGGAGAGCAGTCGAAAATCCAAGGGCAAAAGGCGAAACGAATCGCCCCGTTGGGGCCGGAGGAATTTAGAAATCTAAAAGAATCTAAAGAAATTTGTTAGAAAAACACTATTCGAATTAAAAACGGATTACGTCGGATCTAAGAACGCGAACGGTGGTGCCGAATCTGCTGTCGCCTGTCGTTTCCGGCTGCCTACCCACCATGCCCAGGTCCAAGTCGAGGCTCGCAGCTCACTGCACGCTGGACGCTTGATGCTGCTGCTCCTTTTGCCTCCCTTTTGGCAGAAAGAACACCGGCTCTGGCTCCGGCTCGGTTGGGTCGTCCTCGTAGTCAGCTGCCCCAGCCCCAGGCAGCATCACGTGCATGTATCCGTCCGTCAATGGACAGCTGCGGCATGGCTGCAGCGCAGCGTGGAATTGGACGGATGGGAGACGGTCAGACGGATCAACGCCACTCGCCACAGATTCAGGGGCATGTGCCCGGTGTCAGGCCCTGTCCTGTCCTTGCACACTCACTCACTGCTCTAGCTAGGCTGCATTTAGTTCGTGAAATTTAAAAATTTGCTACGGTAGTATTTTTATTTTTATTTAATAATTAGTGTTTAATCGTGGATTAATTAGGCTTAAAACGTTCGTCTCGCGATTTCCAACTAAATTGTACAATTAGTTTTTTTTTATCTACATTTAATGCTCCATGTACGTATCGTAAAATTCGATATGATGGCTACTATAGCACTTTTTGGGAACTAAGCACAGCGCTAGGCGCTAGCGCTGGATGCAACCGCAGTAGAATACGTTTGCAAGGACAGTTCACGTTCACGGCGCATTATTCCACCTCAACGCTAGGCCGATTGATGTTTGGAGCGAGCGAGCGAATTGGGGAATGGTGACGGTACGGTTGGTGTGTTGCATTGCAGCTGTAGGTGCCCGACGGATCCCGAGTGACAAGCGCCACTGTGCAAATCTCAGACATTAAAACGTACGACAGTGCACGGGGAGGCCCCATCAATGCGCTGCTGGTGGCCTGCTTTTACGACGGCGACCGTGACCACGACGGGACGGCAGGGTAACATGCCTATGGCGGGCCGGCGGCTCCGTCCACTGGCATGGCAAGGCCGGATCTGACGAGCGACGAGGATTACCTACCCGTCGGCTCACTCCATCAAATCTTATGGAGTACTTTGCCTTTCCGCACCCTTAGGTCTGGTTTAGATTTCAAATTTTTTCACTCTCTCTTCATCCCATTAAATTTTTAATACATGCATGGAGTATTAAATATAGATAAAAAAAAAATTAATTACACAGTTTGATTGTAAATTACGAGACGAATCTTTTGATCCTAGTTAGGCCATGATTGAACAATAATTATTAAATACAAACGAAAGTGCTACAGTGCCAAATTCTAATTCCTAACACTTATCTAAACAAGGCCTTAATCATCTTCACCCTAGCTATAGCACAGGCCGCCAGCTTCATTTCCGTGACGGGAACAGTGTGGGCTATGGCGTTGCAAGAATGAATGCCACTCGCATGCCCTTGCGAGTCGCCGAGCCGACGACGTCCTTTTGGTGCTCAAAGTTTGCGCATCCAACCGGAGCAACACCAGACTTGTCTCCGAGGAGCAACGTACCCATGCAACGCAATGCATGGTCATCCCATCCATGAGATCATCGGCCTGTTTGAGCCCAAAACTTATCGGTATGATGATCATCTGATAAATAAAAGACTACCGAATTTATTATCGGTAGAAACCTACTAAGTGAACAGGCTGCATGAGAGAGCCTGTGGGCACGGTGGTTGTTGGCCTATCTATGCCCCTCTCATCCCTCAGGGCTCAGGATCAAGACCTTGCTCTATTTCTGGTTCGTCATTGATGTGCATTGTGCAAGGCAGCACTGTACTATAGTACAGCGCAGAAGAGGGCGCCATAGCTCCAAGCAAGTTTTTTATTTTTATTTTTCCTCTCCCCCTGCTCACTCTCTCTCATGTGGGTCAGGTAGTCGAGGTCAGGTCACTAGACAGCAGCAGGAGATGGATGGAGGGAATAGTAGTAGCCACTAGCCACTAGCCACTAGCCACAGCCCCCAGCCCCATGTGGCTGGCTGGCACTTGGACTCTTGTTGGGACACGGCCCAAGTTTCCGGGACGAGACGAGACCACCTCTGCACTGTGGACTGTGGATGGAGTGCCGAGAGATCTACTGTTGTATCTCATCTCCCAGCTGGAGTACACATCAGTGCTACTGCATACGGGTCTTCTTCACTAACCTTCTCTATTCCAAGAAAGCTACTTGCAAGCAAGAAATACGCTCAGCCTTCATCTCAGGCAGATCACCTGTTCCTGATCGAATTCCTAAACACAGCAGGCAAAGTAGTAGTCATCCTGAGATTGACTGCGCAAGCAAGTACTACCAATGATAAGCTTATTACTCCCATGTAAACTGTCATTGCACGCGGTAAGAATTACTAGAATGAAGGAAAGCTGCATGTCATCATAACCAAATACACTCATCCTGAGATGACGACCAGAGGATGAGAGCGTCGATGGAGCGCCCCTGGATGAGCGCCCCAGTTGTTCGATAAAATGACTGAAAGAAGGTAACCTTACCAATTTATATTTAGAGAAGAGGTGACTATATTAAAACAAACTAGATAATCAAACACATCCTGAGGCCAGCCAGGCTTACACAGCATAGACAACTAAACAACTAAGAATTGACTTGATAAGAGCAGACTAAAACTGCCCAGGCTAGAAATTAACCAGAAACCAAACACACCCTATCTACACGTACTAGAGATGCTTCGGTTCGCCATTCTCTATGTTCAAGTGGCAACTTTGGCCGACCTGTATATATAAACTATAATCTGATGAGTCCCTCTATGAGACTATGACCGTACCTTTTGAATAATACAGAACGCAATTAAAAATAGTGGGATCTGCCCAGGATCATCATATCATATGGGCCTATGCGTTCACAAAATATTGCCACTTGTCCATGTCTACATGCACTAGCCTTAAAAACTCATCAGAAACAGGAAAAGGATGTAAGCTTAGATGACATATGCACACCACTAGCAGCGATACACTAAAAGCGGCTAATCATACTGTGGCCCGTTCGCTCCGCTGAAAAAACAAAACGAAATACCCTAATTTCTTGTGAGAGAAAAATACTGTTTCAGCTGAAAAAACAAGCTGAAAAAGACGGATTATAAGAGAAACGAACAAGGCCTATAGAAAAATGAAAGGCAACCTAGAGCATAATATTGTCCTATTCGTTTTGGCTTGTTTGACTAATAAAGCCACGACCGAAAAATCTTGTTACCGATTTAGTGTGAGAGAAAATCTTGCATTCGTTGGTTGAAAAAAAATCTAAATTTTATAAGTCAAATAAGCCCAAGCGAACTAGGTGTATCTCAATGCACTTGCTTTTGTCATACCTTAGATCCACGCTGGCAAGCATTTTAGGACTGACAAGACGTTTGAACACATTATTACTTAAGTGGCCAAACTTGATGCAAATTGGGATTTGAATGCTGCAAGTTGCAATACAGGGAAAGTCACCCACGGTATATTTTTCTAGATGTAAAGGATATCCATTGGCAACCATCTCAGTTGGTTTCAGGTCTGCCGGAATTTTCCTTTTGCGCCACCAGTCCACACATGAGAGTAAGCTGTCAACAGTCGTCTGATAAGTGCTCTGGAGACCGAAGAACGAAACATGAGAGCAGCTGCATTGTGTCACGCTCAAATTTTTTTTAGTGTTTTACAGGAAGTCGTGAGAGAGGTTCAGTCAAATAGGAAGTGATGCAAAAGTCATCCACTTTTATACTGTTTCTTGTTTCTACGGCAGCTCAACTGGACAACTCGGCAGAAGGAGATTAGACGGCTTGACATCAAAGGGCATCTTTCGGACCCCTTTTATCTTCCCCAGGGTAAGGTAGCCTTATTTCAAGGATCATGATTCATGAAAAGAAACAAGTATCCAATGTATATCTATCCCAGTGATGAGTGGGTCTGGCATTTGTCAGTCCTATGCTGGAGCAAGATGTGCCTTTTGATGCTCCTTTACACGAGCGGGGAACTAGCAAAAGCAATTCAGAGATATATAAAACAGTCTTGTGGCTAAACAATTGTGTGTGCACAGAGAATTGTTTGTTTGATCACCATCCACTGGACAAGCAAAAGGTAGGTAGCACACGCAACAAAAAGTGGTTATTAGTGGCTACCAGGAAACAAAGAGTGCATTGGCCTTCGCTATTATTTCACACTTTGTTTAGTTACTTTAGTAGCACTTCACTACAGAGTTCAGAAATTTATTAGTTCATTCATACCTTTAAAACATCTCAGAGTTCTGTTCTATTCTTGGAACATCTCTCCACCTCCATCCACACCAAAGTCGACCAAAGGACCAGTTGGGCCAGGCCATGGAGGCCCAGGATAGCAGCAAAGATTTGACCTGAAAATATATAGCAACGAACACTAGTGTTAACCACCAATGATTTCCTGTTCGGCACCAGCAGACTATGGGCCTAGGAGAGATACCCAGAAGTGACACCTTACCTGCCAATAGATCATACTTGGAACGAGGGTCCATCTTTGTACGCTGTAACCGGATGTAGCTTCATGACCCAAGTTTTCAGGGATCCTACAAGTCCTGAAAACAGTGCAGCTTTGGGCTTTTCTAACTCTGTCACTGCCTCGAAATGATGATAGAATGAAGAGCTAAGAACAAATAGTTTCTTCATATATAGACAACACTTCCCAGATACTATTATGTCACGAGCTGCTATCCATGAACTAGCACAGTGTAGCTTGAAACAAAAGAAATGTTCTACCAAAAAAGTAGCTAGTACCATGAAGAAATGTTTCATAGAACATCTTGCTGATGAATGCCACATAAGTAGATTTTAAGAACAACACAACAGTCTCTGGTATCAAATGACATGCAGAGCAAGTAGAGCCCTGCGAAGGTCCTGAAATGATCGTTTGGTTTTACACTACATAATAACTTTGACACAGGACATTGTGAAAAGACATACATACAGAAACAAGACAGCAAAACCTGGCTTACGTCAAACAAGATGAAAATTGTAAATTAGAATGAGGTGAGCGATGATATCGTGATAGATTAGAGGTAGCACCAATTGAAGAAAAACTTGTCCAACACCGGTTGAGATGGTTTGGACATGTCCAATGGAGACCTCCAGAGGCACTGGTGCGTAGTGGAATCCTAAGCCAGGATAGTAACGTGAAGAGAGACAGAGGAAGACCGAAGTTGACTTGGGTAGAGGCAATAAAAGGAGACTTGAAATGATGAAATATACCCAAAGACTTAGCCTTAGATAGGAGTGCTTGGAAAACAGCTATTCACGTGTTCGAACCTTGATTGCTTCTGCTTTGGGTTTCAACTCAAAGCCTACCCCAACTTGTTTGGGACTTAAAGGCTTTGTTGTTGTTGTGTTGTAGACTAAAGGTGTGAACTAAGCCACCTTGTGGTAACTTTGGGAAAAGCAAGCTGAAAAGACTGGTATTTGCACTCATGTAAGGAAGAATGTAATATCTGATGCTATTTGCAGCCAGGAACACAGAATTTTCTGGTACAAACAAGACTCTGGTAACGAAGAAGAAGAATGTACAAAATCAGCTTCAGCTTTAGGCAAACTGAAAATCTAACACAGGGTGAATGTATCTCTGGTCAGCAATGCTGCAACTGGTCTCGCATATACTTGGAACATAATATCTTACAAGTAAAGTTTTCATTACACATAGCCAGTAAATTTAAATCACATGTGAATACAATTATACAAATACAATTGAACCTGAAGCGACATTGCTACAATACAGAGTATTCAGTATAGGTTGAGTAATGTCCAAAGTTCCAGAATTGACTAATATGGTTAGTTTCATCACCCTGCAGGTTACATATCACACAACCTTGTTACACAATGATGAAGATGAAAAATACTGTACCACAAAAGAGTAGAAGCATGTAAAATGACAAAAGAATTCCTATATCCTGATTTGATCAAAACAAAAAACATAATCCATTGAAATTGCCAATTGAAATTGAAATCATTCTAACTTTTCTTTTGTGCCACCGTCCAGAAGAAAACAGCTATGTTAAAGGTAAAGAAACAATGATCCAATGGAGCACTAAACAATTCTGTATGTGAGTAATTGTATTGGCAAGCCCAGCAAAAAACTCAACCTACGGGGGAAAGACTGCCCCCACAGTATTGCATTAAGAAGAAACTTCTCGCGGGCTGGCCGAGATGTGCCACCGAGCGCCCAGGACATGCGCCTGCAGCCATGTGCATCTTGCTGAAATCGACTCAGGTGGTTAGACTTATAACTCAGGAACACAGCTAACGACGGGTGTGTTTTTTAACCCAGGCCTGTCCAAATTCGCTCCCACGGGGAGTCGGACTCTGGACCTAAGGTGCTACTAAGGCTCCAGTGAGGCTGTGACAATAGGCTACAGACCCGGTTGCAACAATAACTCATGATATCTCGGAGACACCCTATCTAAGTAAAGTAGAACGACTAGGTGCCCATTATATCCATAGAGATAGTGGTAGTTCCGTGCTTCTGTCTGGTTGGATGGCAAAACAAAAAGGTTCTGCCGTTCCCGACAACCATTTTGGTTCATCAAGGAACTTTGTGAGAAATGTGGAGAGCTCCTGTAATGGATATTATGACATTTCGATCTACCGCATTTCAAAATAGAAAACAATTTTCTTTGTTCAGTTTAGCAATCCAAGAAATAAAATGGCTGACTCCACCAAAAGGTAACCCATCAATCACAAGGAAAAATGGAAAGGATATTATGGCACATCCAGTCCCACATGGAAGAATTGGCTGGCTTCAGAAAACAGTATGGGCCATTGTATGCTGATCCAGATTCATATAGCAACAAACCATAGAAAACACACACACACATTGCTGTGCATACCAATTTAGCTATCTGGTGATTATCTTCAGAAAGCACGTTCCAGTTGCTCTTCCAATTTAGACATTTTCATCACCATGAGACTGCTCATAAGATCGTGTTTCTTGAGGATAGAATGGAGACATAAATAAGCTTGACATATCCCAGCATTCATCAGATGCCAGTGTATGCTGTAAGCAAAGCGGTCAAAGAATAATTAGATTCCATAGACATACCACATGCAACAATTAACAATTTAAATGAACAGTGAGCATCCAAAATGGGGAAAGCTCATAAACGTATCAGTAACACAGCAGATAAGACAGAAATAATGTTTGGATGTGTTAAAACAGAATGGTTCAAAATGATAGCATAAATAAATCACACAAACTATTGAAAATTTTCCCCCAATTAAAACTAGGCGTGAAATTCAAACAATATGCATAGCGGGCAAAACCCATGAAGTTATCTAACTTACATTGTCATATTCAGGAGTTATCCCTTCTGTGCAGGCCTGATAGTATCCTGAATTCAGAGACCACGAAGGCCTATAAGGTTCAAGTTGATCATAAGGCATGTGCACATAGGGTTGTGTCTCATATGATTGTCTTGAACTCTCCAAATTATCAACATCATTTTGGCTGTTGTAAGTCGAGAAGTTCTACACCAGGACCAAAATATGACTTAGTTCAGAATAGTGAGGACTGATAAACACAAGATGTGTTACAGATACATAAGGTTCTCCTGAAGAAGCATATAATTTATCAATAAACATAATCCAGGAAAGTATGTTCCTTAAAACCCAAATGAAACACAAAGCAATGGGGCTGCCAGATCAGTAACAAACCTCATAGTACTCCAACTTGTGAGAAGAAACTGTTTCTGGAGGCTCAACATGAATATGCAGCGGTTGTTCACCAAAATGCTGATTGTAGCTAAAAATAGGTTGAGACGAAATTTTACTATCTTCATCATAAGACAAGAATTCCTACATGTTATATTCAACAGCTATTAGAAGAATAGAAAATATGCTGCATCAGTTTGGAAGATTCAGAAGTAGTTGGTCGAGAACATAAAGAATGGTTATGTTTATTTTGGAAGCTACAGATGAAACTCTTTTGTTTATGAGGCAAGCCACACTTTCCTATTAAAGATAGCACAAATCACGTGAGGTGGAACAGATGTGTGTGTGTATAATTTAAAATTGCTTTGTTATAGACAGAACTGGGATGCAGATGGCTAACTCGTTCACTAACAGATAAATTAAACAATTGTATTTCACATAACTGAAAAGCAAGATTACAGTGACACTGACGCATAATTGAGCTAAGCGCCCATGTTAGCAACATATCCAGGCATGATAATAGATCAAAGGCATTTCACCCGGCTTTATTGAAAGCTTAACGAAAAGCCCACGATCCCGCGCTGGGAATACCAGCTTACAACAGAGTTCAGACAGATCATAGAGGGGAAACAAGTTTAACTATCCAGGCATGATAAGCACCTGGTATTGAGATTCCTCCTCTCTGTAGACATCCTGGTATCTCTGATTAGGAAACCAAGTAGTCTCATCGGGAACACCATGAAACCAGTTGTGTTGTTCATAGGATCCATCATATGAAGTGTAGGTAGGCTGTTCATAAGGTCGATCATATGAAGCGTAGGTAGGCTGTTCATAAGGTCGATCATATGAAGCGTAGGTAGGCTGTTCATAAGATCGGTCATATGAAGTATAGGTAGGCTGTTCATAAGATCGATCATATGAAGTGTAGCTAGTCTGCTCATATGAATGCGTCTCCTCTTCTGCATTACCATACCAGGACGATCGCTGTTTCCAAACAACAAAATAGAAGGGGAATCCCCCATCCGTCAGTAAGAATGGCAGCACAACACTGGAGAGAGCTGAGGAAAATCCAGAACGGCACGACGCGCGTGTATTTGCTCACGTTGCTCTGAAACTGCTCCTGGCCGGCGTCGCGCCACTGCACAGTCCCGGTGGCCGGCGGCGCCACCTCGACGACGACGGCGTCCTCGACGCCCCCTTCCTGTTGGCGTAGACGGGGACCCTGAGGAGGAGTCGACCCCGATGCGGCGCTCCCCGTAGCCGTCGCAGTGGCCGAAGAGGAAGTCCAGCCCCCGCATGCACTGCCTCCAGTAGTCGCGGTGGCGGGCGCGGGCGCACGCGCACGCGCACGCGGAGCGGCAGCGGCAGTGCGGCACCGGCGGCGGCGGCAGGAACGGCCACCCGCGGAACACCTCCGGCGTGGGGTACAACGGCTGGTGGCGCAGCGCGTCCTCGTAGTCGTACGGCTCCGCCGTGGGCGCCGGGGCCGGGGATGGTGGCGAGCTCGGCCGAAGGGGCAGTGGCGCTGGCGCTGGCGCCGGGGCGGGTGCGGGCGGCTGAGGAGCGGAGATCGCGGCACCGGCTGCGGGGCGGTGGGGCGGGCGTCGCAGCGTGAGAGGCGACGGGGTAGCAGGTGGCGGAGGAGGGCGGGAGAGGCGAGCCGTAGGTGGCGGTGATGTCGTAGCCGCCGGCGTAGGGGGTGCGGGTTGTAGTAATCGAACTCGTCGTCGTTCAGGTAGTCGGCGTTGGTAGGCGGCGGCCGCCATTGAGGATGGCGGGGTTGGTGGTTGGCGAGGTCGAGGAGGAGGCGAAGTGAAGGTGGTTGGACTCGAACTCGAAGTGGGAAGAGCGCGGGGCTGGGGAGTGGAGGGCAGCGGCAGGAGGAGGCGGCGGCTGTAGCGGCTGGTGGCATGTTGTTAACCTCTCGCCACTTCAGGGTGATGGCGACGTGAGAGCGAGAGGCGTAGGCCAGAAGCGATTGTGGCGTCGCGGCGTCGTGGGGAAGAGGAGGACGGAGGCCACCGCCACGCCTAACAATTCCATTATTGCGCTGCACCCGCACTGTGGGACCGGCATCCGGATCACGATCATCGTGCGTCAAATTATGGAGGGGGTGGAGCCGACGAGCCGTCCTCTCTTTCGCTCGGGTGCTGCCGTACTGGAAGGCCGTGAGCCCGTGAGGCTTCCACCCGTCCGTCAAAGTCAAAACCGCACGGTGATGGCACGTGCCAAGTTGCCACGTGGGGAGCTGTGATCAACGAGTCAACGGTAATCGAGTGCGTGCGATCGGGAGGACTACTACTACGCTTGCAGAGTGAGGCGAGAGGCATCAGCTCCGGGCCTTGGGGACGTAACGTTGACGTGACGGATACGTTCGACCTTTGATTCACCTCAAATCAACGAATCTTTAGGGATCGGTGTGACTTGTGAGGCCTTCAGGGCAGAGATTCCTCCCGCATAGGGAGTTCTTTGTTTGCATTGTGTGGTGATTCTAAACTTTGCTAGCGCGCCAATAATGCGATGTAGTGTTGGTGGAATTTGTGGTCATTGCTGCATGCTGTGATTACACTTGCTTTTTAGAGCTTATTTGATATAATAGCTAATCGCTAGCTAGCTAAAAATTAGCCTTAATATATCAAATAAGAGGGCTAATAGGTGGACTACTATTTTAAGTCAAGTCTAGCTAGTTATTAGCACCAACCAGCTAGTCCACCTAACTAATTTAAACTATTTTTAAGTCTAACTAGTATAACTCATCTAACGTGCCTGGTACCTAGTCCAATAAAGCAAAAAAAAAAAAAAAGTTTAGGTGGGTCCTAGTGATGTTGATCTGTACGCCATCCTAGTGAGCAGGTATTAGCTTTAGCCCAGGAACAGTTGTGGGGACTAATTCCTCACACGGGGCCAATAATGAGGATAAATTATTGGTTGTAAGGGTTTGTTTAGATGTCCATTCAATCAATACGTGTTGGAGTGGGCTGTGTGGATTGATATAGATACATGAGCATCTAACAAAAGGTTTAAGTTTTGACAAGAGTGGGGTTATAGAATTTTCCTCCCCGTGGAAATAAAGATAGGAGGCATTCCCTGATGGAAAATTTTCTGTTTCCACCTGAGGGCTTAATTGGGGTCTAAGATAGAATGCAGAAATGGGAAAAAATGCCGTGTTCCAAAGGGGGACCTAATTGAGGCGTTGGGCTGCCTGCCATCCCGTGAGCCGGTATTAGCTTTAGCGCATCCTGCTGGGGGCCTGCAGGAGCTACAGGGTCTACGACCCAGCTTTGGCTTGGAGGAGCCTCATGGCCTCAGGTAACGCTTTGGGCTTAGTAGGCCCAACAAAATCTGTTACGAGCAGGCGAGCTGCTAGAGCCTACTTTGAGAACTCGGCCTGTTGAGACATAAGTCTTGGCCCAATACAAGACTAGCTGAACTTTATACCAACATTTGATTTTTTAAAAAAAAAAAGAAAAAGATTAACGGCCCACTGCCCGTTCGCGTGCCGGTTTTCTACAGTTTGCTAGTCCACCGTCTGCCTAACCTTTTTTGCTTTTAAAAGAAGTCGTGAGGAGTACTTCGTCAACTTGCTCGTAGTCTGGGTTGCATTTAACATAATCTCTTTCTCCTACGTTGCTATTGATACTCTAAATAATACTACTTATTTAGGCTTCTCGGTAACTAGAGAGCTATTAAGGTTCAATAGTTTAATAAGGGTAGTATAGTCTTTTATCCTTTTTTGCTAATCTATCCTAAAGTCACTAGAAATTCATTCTTCCAGGACAGAGTGAGTATTGCCGATGCCGTATGCAAGGTTTGGCAAGATCTTTTACGTTTTGGCGTAACCGATCCGATAGTTCGCTAGCTTGTGCTACGATTTTCATTTTGCCATCTGAACCAGGTGGAGTTCTCGAGCACCTGATTCTCAGACGAAACCCGAGCACCTATTTGTCGTCACGGCGACGCCAGTCAACGTATAGAAAAGGTACTGTAACAAAGGCCAAAATAAAACCGTTCACAATCCATCACCGCGGTGAACCAGTCACAAGTTTTCCACCAAACACGCGGGGTCGCGCGTGGACCCAGCATGGACACGGACGGAGTCCCCGGGGCCCGGGTTCCTATTCGTTCCACGCCGCCGCAGCCCTTCGGGTGCCCGGCCAAACTCTGAAAGCAACCCCAAGTCCCCCACGCGACGCGCGCGTCCCGGAAGCCTCCGGCACCGGCACGGCGAACTCAAGCAGCACGGGCACGCACCGTCGCCGCGCGGCCAGGGCCAGTATAAAAACGCCGTCCCATTCCAAACCCGCCGGTTTCCCACCCTTGATTCCGTACACCACAGCCAGCCGGGCGGTTCGGCAGGCAGAGAGCACTTCTCCCCGCGCAGCCGCGCTTGCATCTTCCCTGTCCGTCCGCCCGCGGCAGATCCCTGAGGCGGCTCGCATTTCCGTCCGCCGCCCACTCGCCTCCAACGGCCGCTTGCCCACGCCCCGCGCCCCGACGACACGCGATCCCATTCCCAAGCCTGAGCGAGGTCAACTCAAAGTATCCCCGCGCCCGCCTTTAAACGTTGTCTTCCCCTCCCCTCACCCCCGCCACGACGCAGTCGCAGCAGCAGCAGATCCACCACCGACGCGCGCGCTGCGCGCCCCGACGCGGAGCGCTGGATCCCGAGCAGCAGGAGGCGTCCAACCCGTCGCCGTCGCCCCCGGCCCCACACCTGCCGCAACCGCAAGCGCCGGCCGCGGCGTCCGCTACCGCACGCCCTCGTCCCCGGACCTCCTGCTCTCCCCCACCGACGCCGCCAAGATGCGCCGCTACCCGCGCTGCCCAACGGCGGCCGCCAGGGAGACGCTGGCCGACCGCGCGCACCGCTACCGGGGCGTCCTGCTTGTCGTCCTCGCCCTGCTCGCGCTCGTCTCCCCGTCCTCCTCCTCATGCCGCGCTCGCCAGCCACCACGGGCGTCGCCAGGAGGTCCGAGGCCTGCGGGGCTGACAAGTACGCCGTCATCTTCGACGCCGGGAGCTCCGGCAGCCGCGTCCACGTCTTCCGCTTCGATTCCAACCTGATCTCGTCCACATTGGCAGCGAGATCGAGCTCTTCGTCCAGGTACGCTACCTGTTCGTCAATTGATCTGGATCTGGTTCGCGTCTCGTGATCTCAAAGCTCCTCCCCTCGCCTGCAGAAAAACCGGGACTTAGCTTCTATGCCAACGACCCCCGGGAGGAGGCCGCCGAGTCGCTCGTCTCTCTCCTTGATGAAGCCAAGCTGAGTGGTGCCCACGGAATTGCGTGATCAAACGCCTGTCAGAGTCGGGGTGGGTGGCACACCGTACCACTAGGTTGTGTAATTGATGCTTCATGGTGTTCTTACTGTATTAGCTTCCTTCTCTATGGGCAGGCCACCGCAGGGCTGAGAAATTTGGGTGCACAAAGTCCGAGGCAATATTGCAAGCGGTAAATGGTTCTTCTAGAATAACCTTTCAATAATGTCGTCACTGCATTCATCAGTGGATGTAGCATGCTCTCTCTAAATGAATCTGTGTTTATTACCATGGTCATCAAAATTCTGTTTAACCTAAATTCGCTGCTGTTTCTGCCAATGGTGCAGGTTAGGATCTTCTTCGCGAAAAGAGTTCCTTTAAAACCAAGAGGATTGGGTTACAGTTCTTGATGGAACGCAGGAAGGCACATACGAGTGGGTATGATGCTGGTCTTATCCATCTGTTGCTCTCGTAACTGTGTCCAACTAAAGGGCAGTGCGGAGGCTCTCATATGAGTGGGGTTTGGGGAAGAAAAACCGAGGTAAGCCTTCCCCGCAAATCATGCGGAGAGGCATTACTCAATCGAATCCACGATTGGTGACTCGATTGAGACAGCTCTCACCACCGCACTAGGCCTGCCTTCTATACAATGTTGCCCATGCTCTAGAATGATAAGATTATCTAGTGTATCAAGCATTCTTGATTTGGACAAAAGTGCACCACTTATTAGGGGGTGTTTGGATCCCAGTGACTAAAATTTAGAAGATGTCACGTGAGGGTGTGTCGCATGGGGTGTTCGGATACTAATAAAAACAAATCACAGTAATCCGCCAAGATCCATGAGATGAATTTATTGCCTAATTAATTCATCATTAGCATGCTTTACTGTAGCACTATATTGTCAAATCATTGACTACTTAGGGCTTAAAAGATTCGCTCTCAAATTAGTTGCAAGCTGTGCAATTAGTTTTGTAATTAGTCTATATTTAATACTCTATGTATGTGTTTAAACATCCGATGGGACAACGATTAAAGTTTAGGAGGAGAAACCAAACACCCCCTTACAAAAAATGCTTTTTTGTGCAATCTATCTGTCAATCCTTTCAGTACTGCTGTCTGCCAGGCTGCACAATATAATAAATAAATATCATATAAGTGATAGTTCAAACCAATTCAGATTCATAGGATCTAATTAGTTTTTAATTAATTCAAATCTAATGCAATAAGTTGGCATGATAGAGGCTTTGTTTTGACATAATGACATCTCATCAAACATTCTGATTACCCATTTCACTTCAGAGGTTTAGGAATTATTCACGGGTTGTGTGAGATTGTTCAGGAATTGCTCATGATTCGTGTGCTTCTATATTCACACTTTAGTCCCGCAACAAGTAACAATTATTATTTTTCTATCAACTTATAGGTTACTATCAATTATCTGTTGGGAAACTTGGGAAAGACTTCTGCAGACACGGTTGGTGTAGTTGATCTTGGTGGTGGATCTGTCCAAATGGCATATGCTATTGCAGAGAAGGATGCAGAAAGGCTCCTAAACCATCTGATGGGGAAGATGCATATGTGAAGAAACTGTTCCTCAAAGGAACCACATATTATCTTTATGTTCATAGGTTAGTGTTGCAAATTATTGAGCTTTTGAATTGTTGCTACCGTTTTAAAAAAGTTCTAATTAGGTCGCCTGTGGCAAACAGGCATAGTAACAGACACCAGCTAAACCAATTTAAGCACCTGATGGTGGTTCCAATCCTGCAAACTCCCTTGTTTCTCCTATTTTGATTCATAGGTCATAATCCTTACAAAGCTGAAAATTGCTTAGTTCTGAAAGTAGCAACTTAAGGGAATTGTTATGTGATGAAAAAAAAGACAGAAAACACTACCTCGGTAGAATAAACTTAAGTGAGCGACGTTAAAAAACATTGTTTTAGTACTATTTCCTGACGTAAAGTCATGCACTGGTCATTTGTATAATTTTTTGGGCAGTCTGTTGGGAATTACATGATATGATTATACCTGCCCATAACATCATAAAATATTGCTGGAAACATTTTTTGCAGTTATTTGCATTACGGGTTGCTAGCTGCTAGAGCAGAGGTCTTAAAAGCTGGCAATGGCAGTGGTTACAGCAACTGTATGTTAGAGGGATTTCAAGGTATGGTTGCTTCTACCCTGGTCTCTCTATCATGTATGTTTTCCTGCCTGTGTATACAGTCTTGAGTACCTCCACACCAACGAATTGATGTTCTTTTTGTTAAAAGATGAACTTTGTCAAGTTGCCACGATGTTTTGTTTGGGAAAGGGTCATCGCTTGATGTCCCACAAATTATAGTACCTTGATAGTCTAGTTACAGTGCTGGTCACAACTGTGCTAGAGATTATGGACCCAGTTGGATTGCATTTTTGTAACTTCTAGATACCTCACCATCTGACATTTTGCTGATTTGTGGCACCTGATATA